>JBAMBS010001032.1:117500-120000 GCA_037044455.1 Zygothrica quintamaculata
ATAAGCTAGTGTGCTTAAGTTAAAGGGAATGTTCTGGAAATGCATTTGAATAGAACTTTTGAAAGGAAAGGTGCATTTCATTAAGAGTTTTATGACTTATATTTTGTATATATTTTGTATATGTATGTGTGTATACATAATATGGTGTCTATGTATATATACACACACACACATACATACATACATATCAACACTGGCAAACATTTATGTTTGCTGCATAATTCACTTTGAAACAATTTTTGCTTATACCTTCACGTGCTCACTCTAACACGTATACACACGCATACACACTCACATATACTAACACACACACACTGACACATTAAATACACATGCGCGCAAGTTACGCACACCTTCACCCTTGCATGCTGTCCGCTACGCATTTTGCCTATAAACAGTTCAATGCACTTTGCAATTTAGGTCAACAACCTCAGCGATTTTAGGTTACGCCTCACAGAGAGCCGCTGATGAAGTTAAAATGCCAATCGAGGATAACATTAATGGCCATGTTACAATAACATTATTTTCTGTACAAAATTATTAATACACGCACACGCACACGCACACGCACACGCACACATATTTATATATATATATATATAAATAAATATACAGGTTGATATTATACATATTGAAAGACTGTTTACACATACATATGTATAATATTTTAGGTATTATTTACTTATGCGATCCATCCCCTACTGACATACATATTGTGACTGATTGTCACTTACATACAAACATACATACAGCTAGCAACTGCCTATAATAGTTACTTTTATTAAAAAAGTTTCATATTTAAGCACACAGAAATATATCAATCAATTTATCTTTTAGATAAACATATATATATATATATAATTCATACAATCTGATCAATTCTAAGCAAAATACTATTCTCTTAGTTTAGCTGTATGTAACAGTAGTTTGTGCTCACTCTGTTAAGTGAGGAGCATGTCTGTTATATATGTTATGCGCGCATATGAAACGCCATCTAGCGTGCTGCTTGCCTACAGCATAGCAGCGTAAAAGTATGCAGTAAAAATTATGCTCAACACATTGCCATAGCTTTGAGCTTTTGTATGCGCACACTTAACAGTGTTTGCATTTTCTTTTAACATTTGGCACACATTTTTTGCTGTTCTTTCAAAAAAAAAAAACAAATTGCTCAACTTCAAGGATACAAAATATCCTTACAATTTCTCTATAAGCTTATATTGTTTTGCTATTTAACAGTTATACACTATGTCTATATAAATAAAGTTTGCAGTTCATAGATTTCAATAGAATTGACAGTTTTCTTTTGATTTATGAAAATATTGATAAAATATTTGTGGCAACATTAAACTTGTCAACGCATGTCATAGAGTATTTTGACTTATGACGTCAACTAGATAATCGTCATTCTATATAGTCAAGGTGCAATAATAGCTACAATTCAAAACCAACATTAACAACGACAACAGCAGCAACAACAACAACAACAACAACAATGACAACAACAATAACAACCAGTTGCTTCTGGGCAACATCTAGTACAATGTGAAGAGTCATTTTGCATGCAAAGTGCATTCAACTCGTTGAACGAACGACGATGGCAACAAACCACAGCAACATGCAACCTGCAACAATAGCAACAACAACAGGCAACATCAGTAGGCAACAATATAAGCATCAGCACAGAAAGAAAAGCAAAGCAAAGTCAATGCACTTTATCTCTCTCTCTCGCTCTGTTGCTATTTTTCTTGCTGTGTGTCTTTCCTTTACTCTTTATCTCTGTCTCCTTCCAGTGTGTGTGTGTGTGTGTGTGTATATATGTGTGTGTGTATGTGCAGTTTTTGTTGCGGTACTTTCATTGCTTAACAGCGACGTCAACAGCGTTCAACTATTTTGCAGTGGAGCTGCGTAAGTTCGTTGACGTTTCTCAGTTGCTGTTGTTGTTGCTGTTGTTGTTGCTGTTGTTGTTGCTGTTGTTGTTGCTGCTGTTGTTAGTGTTGTTCTTGTTCTCAGTTCTTTTTTCTTTTGCTTTTTGCTTTAAGCTTTTTCTAGAATGTTGCCCGCCAACAGCATTAAACATTGCAATAAGTTGCAGAGAAAGAGAAAGCACAATTTATACAACATAAACACACACACCACACACACACACACACACACACCACACACACACATACATATATACATTGCTTGGCAACATAACGTCTAAGACGCCTTTCTAATTAGCTTTTGCTGCATTCTAAAAAGAATTTAATGCAATTCTTCCAAAGGTTAAACCAAAAATTTCTAAAATTCGAAGTAGAAACAAAAACTTTTAATTGATTTCATATGCAAATCTCAAGGCAATAATGCACAGTGAAAGAGAGAGAGAGATAGCCAGTAGATAAAGTAAAGGAGATAGAGAGATAGGAGGCAGAGGGAGGCATACAGTTGGTTAGAAATTTAGGCCCAGTTAGGGGTAGGTAAATAGAAATGAAAGCAAAGCCAAAAATTGTGTTGGCCTCAG
>JBAMBS010001032.1:125000-175398 GCA_037044455.1 Zygothrica quintamaculata
GCAATGGGCAGCAAAAAAAGGAAAAAAAAAAATAAGAAAACAAATTAAAAACTTAAACCAAAACTGACGGCAACTGCCAGAGAATTCAGTTGAGAAGCTATTTTTAATTGCTTCTAATTAATAGAACCTACAGCAACATTTTCCTTCTCCTTATTCTCAATGTGACAAGCATAATTTTGGTCCAAGGGATTCGCAAATTTTGTTGGAGATGGCAGCAGCAGCAGCAGCAGGAGGAGAAGGAGAAGGAGAAGGAGGAAGAGGAGGAGATGGAAGAGGAAATGCAGGTGGAGATGGAGATGGTTCTGGCTTATTATTTTGGACAAAGGCTCAGCAAATAGAAGTAGAAATAGAAGTTAGAAGTGAGAAGTAGAAAAGCCCAGAAAACGAAAAACATGAAAAGAGAATACCAACACTCACACACACACACATACACACGAAAAAGGTAGCCGCACACAAAGTAAAAGGCAACCAAAGAAACGTATCAAAAAGATAGTCCAAACGTATGAGCAGCAAAGAAAGAGACCAACAGGCAACAGAAGAAATAGTGAGTTACAGCTAGAGAGTGAGAGAGAGAGAGAGAGAAGAAGGAAAGATAGCTAGAGAGAGAGAGAGAGAGAGAGAGAATGAAATTAATGCAAAATATGCCGCTACGCCAAGTGCATTGAACTCAAAGCTGACTGGGAAGAAACCAAGTCAAGCAAGTTCTAGTTGAGGCAGTCGCGCAGAGAGCCGGAGCGAGCGAGCGAGAGAGAGCCAAAAGAGAGAGGCAAAAGAATTGAGACCCAAAAAGACACGTAGAACCAAGTATTCAACAGTGACTAGCACAGCATGCATATGATTACACATACACACACACATATATATATGTATGTATGTGTGTGTGTGCGTGTCGACAAGTTAAAGGCGTTGCGTATGCGCCATGTTGTACGCCACAAATGCTGATAACGCATTAATATTTACAGCTAATCTATATTTAAGTACAATTATAAAAAAGAAAAATAATAATAGCTTAATCTATAATATACTTTACTCTACTTCCACTTTTATCAGTGCTCCTTTTAATGCTACCTCCCTAAACTATACTAAGTTAAGGTTTTAGGCTTCTAGCTACTGTAGAGCCTGTTGGTTGGGTGTAGGTGAGTGGGGGGAAGGGGGGGGGCAGTAAGTTGGACACGCAGCAAAAAATATATATCCAGTAAATGACGATTGGCATTCGTTAGTTGTTGTCCTCGTCGTTGCATGTCGCTTGTCTCTTGCCGCCTGCCGCCTGCCGCCTGCCGCTTGCAACTCTTTGTCTCTCGCTGTGTGTGTGTTGGTCGTCTCAACGTTGCTTTTGGGTTATTGAACTCAACGCGTTGGCTCTGAATTGGGTTAGCGTAGGTTAAGTTAGGTTAGGTTAGTTACTTGCTTGCGACTCCATAAGACCTGACGCCTGCTGCGTTGCATTGCGTTGCTGTCAATCTGTGTATGTGTATGTATATGTATGTATGTGTGTTATATGCGATAAGCTTTAGAATAACAGAAAATAAAACGAAGGCAACGAGCAACGAACAACTGCAACTGAAACGGCAACGAGCAACAGCAACTGCTATGCAACATATGAAGTTGAAGTTGAGTTTTGATTTGGTTTAATTGCTTACCTGTTAGCTCTTAGCTGGGCCAAAAAGCAAAGAGCTATTGGGCCTACGTTATATGTATATATATATATATATATATCTATGTATGTATGTTGCATAGGCGGAAGGAGCACAGCAACAACAACAACAACAACAGCTGCAGGTGCAACTCAAGTGCTTTAGGTAGAGCGCTGAAGCTGCGCCATGTTTTTGAGGGTTTCGAGTTGATGGCTTTATGGGTTCGTTAAGGTTCTAAGTAGAAGTGATTGCCGCTGCTTGACTGACTTGATAAGGGCTTGAGTAGCTGTCAACAGTCAAGAGATTGGACTCAATCTTAGAGTTACATTTTTTTTTCTTTATTTGTTTTTCTTTTCAGGTTACAAATTTCAACGAATTAACTTTGATTTTGTTATATAACTATATATATATATATATAAATTTATTATTAATTATTTATTATATATTTTACTAATTATTCTTAATTTTCTTTATTTATTTGCAGGTATGTTTACTTAATTTTGTAATTTATATAAAAAGAATTAAATCAACTCTAAATTATGCGCCAAACGCTGAGTAAGTCAATGCATTTTTGGTTAGAGACAGGGGCCAGGCACATGCCTATATACCCCAAACTGAACCATAGCACATAGTGCTGCCGACAAGGCAGCACTGCCCAATTACCAAACGGTTGAGTGGCAGCACAGGGCGTGGGGGGGAGGTGCAGGGAGAGTTGTGTTAGAGGTAACCAAAAGCAGCGGCAGCGGCAGCGACAGCAATATAGACGATTAGTGCGAGTCGGCGGTGTTGCCAAGTGCCTCATACCCCATAGGCATCACACACATACACACACGCATACTAGACATGCCACATACATGAGTGTGGCATAGTTGTAGCTATATTTGTTGTTGTTGTTGTTGTTGTTGTTGTTACTATGCGCCAACGTAGTCGTTGTTGTTGCTGTTGCTATTGCTATTGCTATTGCTGTTGCTGTTGCTGTTGCTGTTTGCTGCTGCAATTGCGTAGCTCAACTCAACGCTCGAGGTTATTGAACGGCAGCGACCTCACTTTGCATGAGGCACAACAACAACAGCGACTGCAACAACTGCAACAACTGAAAGAACAACAACTGCATACAGAGATTGCTGTATATAAATTTCTCGTTGCTCTTGTCATGCAATGTAATTTTTAAAATTAATAAAATAAATTATTATTAGACAGCATTTGAGTGCACGCTGTCAACATTTGATAAAGACTCGAAACTATATAGAAAAATAAAAAAAAAAATCAAACAAAAAAAATGTTGTGCAACATATCTGTTTATTCGGGTTGAGGACTATCTATATAAATATATATACATTTATATATATATAATAAATAAAATAAGTGCATATATATACACACACACACACAGATACACAACACTTAACACACTTTAGTCAAAAGTTAAACAAGCAGCAGGCAAGCGCGCAACTAGCCCAAAAAGAAAAAAAATAATAAATTAAATGAATTAATTAATTTAAAGCAAGCTTTTAAATGCATATTCTAATGTTTAAACTATTTGAATTAATTATAAATTAAATAATTTAATTAATTATTTCTATAAAATATTTTAATTTAGCTCAAAGACAAACCGATTTAAGCTGTTTAAGTGAACGCTGCAGGGAAAAGGCTTTTAGTTAAGGCTAACAACTAATGTTAAGCAGCAGCAGTTGCTGAAGTTATAAGCTGTAGTCCTTAGAGAAATCTTATGCTACAAGAATATATATATATATATATAGCTTACTGCTGCTTCCTCTACTTCTTCCAATAGCAGCAAATGTTATTAGTTAAATTTGCGACATAAGATTTTTGCTTAAAACTTTGAACTAAATTGCAGTTAAAGATATAGCCAGCATATGTCTAATGAGCCACGCCTACTTCCTGCCTAATGTCTGTCTGCAGCCCCAATATATATATATATATAATATATATATATATATGTGTGACATATGTGTAATTTATTTTTGGTACGCCTTATGACTCAACATTGAAAATATATATATAAAAAAAAAATAATTTTTTTTTTTTGTCATAAATAATAAAAGGCAACAAATATGCAACTGCAACTGCAACTGCAACTGCTGTTGCATAATTGGACAAAAGTGCATTGCTGCAGCTGCAAATATTGCTACGGTATGGGCGCCCACTTACAAAGGAGTGAATTCTCATGCCTTTCGGCAGTACTAACAGCAGCAGCAACAGCAGCAGCAATCGACTGAAACAATTAAGAATCTTTTGTTTTTAAATTTATTTGAAACAACTTAAACTATACCCTAACTTAAAGTAATATCATATGTATAGCTAATATTAGTAAAACTAATTAATTTTTTTTGTTAAAAGTTAAAGTCAATTTTATTTTTTGTAAATTTATTTCTATGGAAATTTGCTTTGCTTTTTATGCTTCAACCTATAGCATATTATATAAATTATATTAAACTTATATGCCAGTTATAAGCCAGCTTAATATTTACAGGGTATCAGAAAGATATATTGTATATATAAGACTTAGTCAGTATAGAGCGTACCGCCCATATAAAGACATTGCCATTGGCACGTGAGCGCTGCTTTAGAAGGAAGAGTGTATAAGCAGGAGTTTGTTGATTGGCAAAGGGATGGTGGCAGGGGCAGGGGTAGGGGCAGGGGCAGGAAGAGTGGTGGAAGCATTCAGTATATAAATGATACGTTGGGTGAGTCATTAAAAGTGCCGCCGTAACGCCAACAATTTATATGACAGTTTTTTTGTTGCCTTTTTGCTGTTTGCTTTTGCTGTGTGTCAGTCGAGGCGTCATTAAGCGTTCAAAGTGACCAAAAAAGGCAAAAACAAAAACAAGAAAAATATATAAATTTAACAACGATGAAATTACATTAATGGTGGGTGAGCTATAACATTAAAGATTGGTTTGTTTTTGAGTTTTGGGTTTTGAGTTTGGGTTTTGAGTTTGGGTTTTGAGTTTGGGCTTTGAGTTTGGGTTTTGGGTTTTGGGTACAGAGAGATACATATGTGGTTATATTATTTTTTTGGTATGTGTAAAAAAAGGTTCGAAGTTTGAAGTTATTTTGCTTGGGTTGTTGGCCGCAAAGTTCACTGCACTCGAACGTCACCTGACTGCAACTTACTCTTTTACACTTATTTCTTTCTCTCGCTCGCTCTCTCTCTGTCTTTCATATACATAAATTGTTGATCTCTCGCTTTGTCTAACATATTGTTAAGTTATGTTTGACTATCTCTGTCTTACATTTTCCCTCGAATGCCATGCCAACGACCTGCGCAGAAGTGCAGTTAGATTTGTTGCAGTTGCTGCTATTGCTGCTGCTGCTGCTGTTGCATTTGCACGCAAAAGACCTTGCGTCTCTTCCCAGTACCGTAAGCCACATTGCTCTATGGGCCACATTTGGTTTCTGCTTCTTCTTCTGCTTCTTCTTCTTCTTCATCTTCAGCTACAAATTTTTTTTTTGTTTTCGACTCCAGTGTAAACTTGTTTTTTGCTGCCCCAAAACTGTTTTAATATTTGCGTCAAGCCGTGACGCCAATAGCCCAACTTGTATTAGATTTTGTTTTTCCTTCTTCTGTTTTATCTATTTGAATAATACTATGTACATATTATATATAAATACATATTTACTCACGTATATATGTATTTGTATGTATGTGTGTGTGTGTGTGTACATATTAATAGATATATGTATATAGCTATTTTGTTTATTTGGACAGTCGACCCAAAGGCAGCCGTGCCCAAATGACAATCAACATATAATGGCTCATAATTGTGCTTAACACACACTACCACACACACACACATACACACACAGACGCACTACAAACAGGCGCCGCAACAATATGCTATAATCATTTGAGTTATTTTAACTGAAACATGCAATTTGCTAAACAAAACGAACAAATTTTCTAGACGAAAACACAAATAGAATCTTTCACAATTTTTCACAATATTTTCAAAATATAAAAACTAAAAAAAAAAATTTTAGAATTTAAAAAAAAAAATTTCTAAAATTTTTTTTATATATTTTAATATTAATATTTAATATTAAAGATTTTTTTAAAATTATTTCAATTTGTCTTATTTTAGTTTTATTTGTTTAAATTTTATTTTTATTTTATTTATTTGAATTTTTAATATTTTAATTTTATTTATTTAAGTTTTATTTATTTAAATATTATTTAAATTTTATTTGTTTTAATTTTTTTTATTGAATTTTAATTTTATGTTTTTATATTTGTTTTTTAATATATATACATATATTAAATTTATATATTTTTTGGCAACTTTCGTTGGGTATCCAAAAGTCGACTTGGTGTCTTAGATTTATTTTTTTGTTTTTAGATTTTCTCTTGTGGTTTAGCAGCTTTTGGGCCCACTGAGGTCTCAATACAGCCGCAAACTATTGAAATAGCTTTAACTGAACGAAGATAATCGCAAAATAATTGCGTAGAGTTCAATGAACTCGACAAAAAAAAAACAGAGCAAATACAAAAATATATATAAATTATAATAAATAAAATAAAAATTATATAGGAGCAAAAGTGTTGAGATGCTGTCTAGATATGCATAAATAAAGTATATATATATATATATAGGAATATATAATTATGAGCAGATAAATTGTTGTTGTTTTGGTATTGAGATGTAAGACACTAAAACATTGAGTGAAACAATTGCTTGATAGCTGTTGCAACAACATAAGGTGTTGCATGTCGTTTGGGTCAACACTTAATTATTGCTCTTGTTGTCAATTGAGCAAGAGTAAGCACAAAGGCTATACAATTGCTTGCAATAAGAACAACAACAGCTGCAACAACTGATATTACCACAAAACTGGTAGCACCCTAGGCCTCAACCCATGTCAAGTTTTTCCTGTTAGCTTGAAATGGTAAATTGTAATTCGCTTGCGTTATCCTTCAACTTTGTTGAGCTGCGGTCATTGCTCCAGCTATAGCCACATGACCAGCAGCAGTTGCAACTGCTGCACATGCAGCAGCAACAACAACAGCTTGAGCTAAAGCAGCAGCAGCAGTAGCAGCAGCAGCAGCAGCAGCAGCAGAGACAGCAACAGAGAAACATCCAGTCAAAATTTTTTAAGGTTAACGTTGCCGCAGCGCCATCTAGCGGGTGGCCAAAACACTTTCGTTATACATACACATACGTAGAACGTAACCCCTAAAAACGTTGCATACATAAGCAAAACTCAAAGCCCCAAACGTAACAACAACAATAACCACCAGTACAAGCACCACCACCCCCTTAAATTTCAACCCCTCCCCATCCCAACCATCCTTGAGCTAGGCATAAGAACTGTGCTCTCATCCGGTAGCAGCAGCAGCTAAGAGTTCAATGCACGTAAATTGGGTCAAAGCAAAGTGGACAACCCTTAGCACACTGTGTACCTTGTAAACCCTTTCCACCTACACTACTCTACCTACCCTATAAAGCAATCTTCCTCATTCCCTTTGATTATCCGCCCCCTCCCCCCTACCCCTCATGTCCCTTCATTCATTCTATGCTCTGAAGCAACAGCAGAGCAAAAGTGAAACGTATTCGAAACGCTCGTGTAAGCAGCGACGTTGCGGGGCGAGGCAGGACGGTTGGTTGGTTGGCAGGCTGAGAGCTTGGGCTCCCACTATACTGTTGCCTGACATGGCACAGGTGTCTTCCATTGCGAGCGCGCCAATTTTAGCACTACGAGCTGCCCTGACTGGTTGACGGTTTTTCAGCTCGACACGCTTTGAGTTCATTGGACTGGTTAAAGGACAGTTGCCATTTCTTTTTGTATTTTTGCCAGTTCGTTTTTGCTACTTGGCAAATTTTATGTCCATGAAACATTGGCTACACACAAGAGACAATAACACAGATAAAGTGAGAGAGAGGGAGAGAGATGTAGAGAGTAAAAGCAAAATATGAAATGTGTTAGGTCAGAGATCAAACAGCTAAAAAGCGAATTCTATAAATAATAAATATATAAATAAATAAATAAAAATATTTATACAAATAAATATAAATGAAAAAGAAAAAATTTAAATTAAAAACAAAATATAATTGCAAATAAAATAAAAATATAAAAAATAAATAATAAATTTTTTCAAGTAAAAAAAATTAAATTAAAAAAATAATAAAAATATTCCATTAATAGAAAATAGAAAGCAAAACTCGAGACATTTTTCAGTGATCTTTTCAGTTCAGGTTAATAACATCTGGTTAGCAGCTTTGTTCTACAAGTTTCTTATTAGAATAATAGCAACAACAACAACAACAATAACAACAACAACAACAACAACATTAACAAGCTACATATAATAACCTGTCCATATTTTACACACATTTTGGCCAATTAAATTCATTGCATTTCCTTCCTGAGGTCATTTCCTCTGCCCACTAAACGCATAGCTGCAGTCACAGTGAGTTGCAGCTTTCTAACTGTGCAAAATCATGACACACTCGCCAGCTCACACACACACACACACAGTGTGATTGCCCCTCTGTTGTGCCCCTGCTGGATTTGGCTTATGCAAAAAAAAACATTCTTTAAAACAAGCACAGTTTTCTGTGCGCCAAGTCAGCTGTATGTCAGAGCGAGAGCGCAACACAGAGTGGGATAGAGATATATGATAGAGTGAGCGTGCGAGCGTCGTTCTCTTGCCTTTGGCTCTCTCGCTATCCCTCTCTCTTTTTTGGTGTGCGTGTGTGCATGTGGGTGTGTGTGATACCGATTCTGATTCTGATTCAGCCTGTGCTGCTTCTTCTAAGGTTATTGCAGTGCAATGTCCCCAATCATCGGTCTCCTTGGCTGTTTGTTGTTGTTGCTGCTGCTGTTTGATGTTATTGCTGCATATTGTTCTTGCCTGGCATAAGTCAATTTTTGGCGCTTCGATGTTGCTCTCCCTGGCAAGATAATTTCAGTACCTATTTCGAAAGTCCTTGCAAAAGGGATTGACAATTTCTCTATGTTTCGTTTTTCGTTGTTGCTTTTGATTAATTATGTTATATACATCAAAATATCGATGGATCATAAATTGTATTTATTTTGATTTTATAATTAATATATATTATTAAAATAAAATATTCACCTAAAATATAAATAAAATTACATTCAAATAAAATAAAAATAAATAATCAGAATTAAATAAAAACAAAGTAAATAAAATATAAAAAATAATATTAAAAAAAATAATATTTATTAATATAATATTAAATAAAATAATATAAAATAAAATTGTATTAAATAAAATAATATTAAATAAAATATATTTAATAAATATAATATTAAATAAACTTATAATAATTAAAGAAAAAATTACAAAAATATTAAATAAATAATAATATAATAATAAATATTAATTATATAATTTAATAAAAATATTTAAAAAAAAATTAAATAAAAAATATTAAATTAAAAAATAAAATGAATAAAAATTAATAAATAAATAAATTATAAAATTAATTTTATTCAAATAAAATAATAAAATAAAATAAAAAATAAATAAAATTAAATTTATAAAAATATTAAAAAAAGTTTAAATAAAAATAAAAAAAAAAACAAATAATTAAAATAATAAATTAATTAAACTAAATAAAATAAAAATAAAAATAATAAATTTTATGCTCGAAATATTTTTTATTATTATTTTATACTATATATTTTTGTGTTATATTATCTGATCCCTGCATATAAAATTTATAGAATAACTAAAACAGAAGCTAAAATAAAGCCAAGGTTTAATGATAGCTATTAAAACGATTCATTAATTACCCTTTGATCCTTTTTATAGCTAATCAGCGATATATGCCAACAAAGTTATTTTATATTCAACCTACAAAAAGATAACAACATTTCCGTAACCCAAAACCACCCAAAACAAGGCATACCCAAAGCATACTCAAGCCTCAAGCCTCAAGCCTCAAGCCTCTAACTCAAGCCCAAACTCAAATTCAAACACTAACACGAACACAAACACAAGCACAAATACAAATCAAAATCGAAGCTTAAACACAAACAGAAACAGTAAGAGAAACAGAAGCAGCAAAAGCAATAGCAATAGCAATAGCAGAAGCAGAAGCAGAAGCAAAAACGTAACCGCAACAACATGAAACACAACATGAAACATCTACTTGAATGCAAGGCGACCATGAGCCATAAGAGTTGAATGAACTGCTACTGCTGCTGCTGTTGCTGCTGCTGCGACTGCCACTGCGACTGCCACTGCGACTGCGATGGTAACTGCGACTGCAAAAGTGACGTCAATAAGCACGAGGCCATAAGGGAATCACTTCGTGTGGGGGTTGCTACTGGAATGGGGACTGAAATTGGGGTTGGTTAGAAGGTTGTTGGTTGGTTTGTTGGCTGGTTGGCTGGTTGGCTGGTTGGATCGTTGCTAGCGTTGGTGCTGAACAAATTACTCGCCTGGTTGACTGCCTACGTGCAGCTGACCTCGTGTTGCTTTTTACTACGACAATGACTAGTGGGTTTGAGCTCTGGAGTAGTGTAAAAAGGATGAGTTGTGTATGAGGTGTTGTATGGGTGGGTGTCAACGTATATATATATATATATATATATATATATATATATAAAGATATCCTTGCACGTTACGCGCACGGGCATTGAACTTTGACCCAAATGTACATACGTTGTGCTGAGGGTCTGCTTGACTTGTAATTTTAGCATCATTTATTTTGTGTACACATTTTCGACAGCTAATTGCTGGTCAGCTCTGTCTGGGTCTCAGTCCCAGTCCCGGTTCAGGTCCCGGGCTACTATTTCTCTCACTCTCTCTCGCTCTCTTTCTATTCTATCTGCCTCTTACTGAACTGAACATATGATATATACATATATGTTGGTATGCATATACATATGAGACAAGGGTCTCAACTATTAGTAATACAAATTCTTAGCAGCTTACCAACGACATAACTTAACATACAGTCAGAGCCCGTCATACAACTCAAGAGCTTAGCATGACGAATGTCGAATGAACTGTTAAGAACCATAAAGTTCCGGGGTTTTTTTTTTCTTTTCTTTTGTTTTCTTTTTCTTTTTCGAACTCACCCGGACATTTGGTTAGGCACGTGCTAATTGCTTACGCATCAGACAAAGCCAGGTGAGAGCCAGGGAGAAAGAGCTTAAAAAATATTAACTGAAACTGTGTGGGCGATAAAGTAAAGAAAGGAGAAAGATTTTGAAAAAGAATTTATAGTGTAATCAGAAAAAATATATTTTATAATATTTCTAGAATATTATCTTGTTCAATATTTCTAATTGGAATTGTATTTTTAGAATAGAAAATTCCAATAAGAATTCTTCTGTTATAGCCACTTATTTTAGGCATATTGATGTCAAGTTCTGACAGTAGCCCAGCTTCCAACTCAAGTAGCAAACAGACAGCAGCAGCAGCAGCCCACATAAGATGCAGGTCAAGTATACAATTATGCCACTGATCGTTGAATTGGTACAACAGGTAGATGATATATCCATCCAGTAATATCTTGAGGGCGCCTTACCTTTCATTCATGAATTTTGCTCTGGCTATTTAAAAAGAAAAAGAAAAAAAAAACAAATAAAAAGGCAAACAAATAAATGAACAACAACAACAACAACAAAAGAGCTTTGGGTGATCCCAAGTGATCGCCATAGAGCTTTTTTTTTGTCTGTTTCTTTACTACCTTCTATACGAAGTGTGTCATGGCTGACTTGCGCCAGAGCAGAGCCCAAAAATCATTTAACAAACAAACAATGAATTATACGAGTAATGCTATAGATATATATATATATATATATATATATATATATATATGTATATTTATATAAAGCCTATAGTGCAGGCAATGCGGGATCATTTAAAGAGTGAGGGGGGGTGGGGGGAAACGCTTGGCCGCTTTGTGGGTGTACGCTACGTTGCTTTACACACGTATACACACAGCATACACACCGACTCATCTAGATATATATATATACACATACAAACACATGCTTGCACATGCTCCCAGCAAGCCAACTAGACGTGTATGTGTGTGTGTGTGTGTGTAACGTGAAATGCTCTCACTTTCCTTCAAAGCTTGTTATTCGCATTGCAGCTGCCAGCAGAGTTCATTCACATTTGGCAGCCAGGCCGAGAGAGAGCACCAGCACCAGCAGCAGCGCCAGCACCAGCACCAGCACCAGCACAAGCACAACATACAGAGAGAGAGAGAGAGAGAGAGAGAGCGAGCGAGCGGGAGTAGCATTGCTAGGTGATAGAGCAAGAGAACGGTCGCAGTAGTCGCTTCAAAACGGCCACAGCTGTTCCCGAAAGTTCGCCGTCGATTTGCTTGCAAAAAAAGAAAAAAAAGAAAAAAAATATTAACCAAAGCTCGACTTGTCCGTCCGCTGTAGCAGCGTTTGCGTGGGCTCTGGGCAATTGCATTGAGTGTAAATTGTCGTGTTGCGAGTTGAGTGCATTGAACTTGTTGGCTGGCTGATAAGGTCTGCATTTTGTGTTAGCTTTATTATTATTTATAGCATTCAATTATATAATAATAATTATTATTAGAAAGAGATAATCACATACATAGACAGAGAGAGAGAGAGAGAGAGAGAGAGAGAGAGAGAGAGAGAGAGAGAGATAGAGATCTGCTGCAATATGTATTTATATTTATTTATTATTATTTATTTTATATTTTGAGCCTATCCCAAAAAAAAAAAAAAATAATAATTAACTTGGTTAAATTTGAAGCGTTTTGCATTGCCAAAGAATTCCTTGAGCGCATTTTAGTCATGTATTTTTTGCTGCCTTCTGCCTTCTGCCTATTGCCTATTGCCTAGTGCCTAGTCTTACCCCACCGCTACACGCCCCCCCCCCCCCCAGGCCAAGCCCATAAACATGCATTCGTCGGCCTGAGGTTTCTGTGTCGTTGACCGACCGCCAGCTCAGATGAACTCAAAACCAAAAGGCTAAAGCAAAGGCTAGCAAACTGCAGCAGCGACCGACAGCCAACAACAAAATTCGCATGCAAATGCATTCAAACATATACAGATAGACAAAGACAAGCAGACAAAGAGAGAGAGAGAGAGAGATAGAGAGTGGGAGATATATATGCGAGTATCGAGGCAATTGAGAGTGGCAATGCTCGAATGTTCGTTGTTGGTTCGTTTTTTTTTTTTTTTCGTTCGGCCTCTCGCATAGCGCTCGTTCGTTTCAATACGTTCGGCTATTCATTCGTTTTATTCGTAGCGCTCGTCTTTGGCACGCTCAGCAGCTCCACATTTGGAGGTATTTGACCGAAAAGTGGGTCACGACAATGGCGGGGTTCGTTGAACCGAACTGCCAGTCAGCCAACCTCTGCTGACGTCGTCGTGTTATGTTGACGTCGTCGTTGCCGTTGCCGTTGCTGCTGCTGTTGCTGTTGCTGTTTGGGGCTTTTTGGTTACGTAGCCTTCCAGCATGTGTCGTTATACATAAGAGTAAGAGGAAAGGAGAAAGACAGAAAGAAAGAAAGATAGCAAGAGACAGCAGGGGCTCTGCTTTTGTGTGTTGTCTTTACGTTTTGTGTGGCCTCAATATTAATAATATATATATATATATATATAAATATATATAAAAAGCAAGCCAAAATATTATTTAATATTATTAATAACGAGGCGTTAAATTTTGTAGTTCATATTAAATAATCAAGCGCCCTACCAGTTTTGCTATGTGCAAACATATGTATATATATATATCTATATATATATAATATATATTTGTATAATTGGGGGCAAAATGTTCGTCACCGATAAATAATGACAGCTACTAAAGTTGAATGATAAATATGGTTTATTTGGGCTTAGCATGTAATATATTTATTATAGATTATATTATATAATAATTGAAGCTATATTACTATATATATGGTATATATATCATAATGGATCAACAACAACAACAACAACAACAACAACAAACACTAACACTTAAGTTATGTAATCTATTTACAATCCCTTAACAACAATATGCACTCGATAGATTTCCCAGTAATGGATTTCATTTGGACTGATGACCGCCCACAAAAATAGTTCACTCATGTTGAGAATCGTTCCACATCGCCGAAGATCCTCTTAGGCCTGTCATGTTTATTGATAGCGTTGCCCCCAAACTCAGCATACCCCCACTCAATATCAATTAATCTTATTTGTCACTCATTTTTCAAAAAAAAAAAAAAGTAACAAGCACACAATAAACACACACACACACACACACAGCGAGAAATGTGTGACCTCCCGTTGTTCCCTCTTCGACTAGTACTACTTTACCTTGTTATCAAACAAAGCTGATCAGTCAGGTGGCAGTAGAAGCAGAAGCTACCTAAAATCTGCGTCACGTAGGTGTTCCAAGAATTGTTTACAATGAAAAGCGCCCCCTACAACAGCAACAACAACAGCAAATGCTGCAGCAGCAAGCAACAAACAGCAAACAGCAGCAATAGCAGCGCCAGCGGCGTCTTTTGTTAGCTGCCAGCTTCGACGTCAACGCTGACGACGTCGGCGACAGCGTTGGAGTGAATGTCCTCAGTTGGTACACAAAAACAAAAACCATATGTGGCGCGAGGTTGGCAGCGCCAAGTGAACGACAACTGACGATAGTGGATAGAGTAGTGAGCGCGCCACGAACGAGCCTCAAACGTGTAACGAAGTTGTGTATGAGAGCCGAAGCATACCGAGCATAACATGGCTTGAGACGAAGCACAACGAGCAGCCATGAGTTGTTGGAGCTGTTAGCTCTGCTTTCATTCGCAAATTGCTCGTCGTTGGCAGCGGTTGTGCAGAGCAACAAAAGCGCGCGAAATACACTGAAAACAAATACAATAAACAACAAATAAAATCAAATATTAAAACAAAAAGAAAAAGAAGAAGCATGTTATATGTTATTAACGGCAAACGAAATTGTTGTCAATCCAAACATCAAAAATATCAATGAAAAGTTATTATTATTATTATTATTTTTGTTTTTGCCAGTGAAGTGCGAGTGTGTCATAAAGCAAAGAAAGAAAGAAACAAAAGAGAGCGAAAGAAAGCAAGCAAGCAAGCAAGAGAGCGAGAGCGAGAGAGAGCAAGCGAGCGAGCGAGCGAGCGAGAGAGAGAGAGAGATCATACAAAAGACTTCCATTTCCGCTAAAGCGCTAGATGTAAATTTTTTTTTGTTTTTGGCGCCCAAAAATATAAAAATTGTTGGTGAAGTGCATCAAGATTCTAATGCAGAATCAGAAAGAAATTGAAATCACAGCAAATCAAACGCAATGTTCCTTACTAGCAAATCTTAGAGAAAATAACAAGAGTCCAGCAGATCGGAGAATATAATATATATATATATATATATATATATATATATATAGTTCACAGTTTAAGTGTCATTTGTGGTACCAAAAAAAAAAAAATAAAAAATAAATTAAGAAAAGTTTAAGTAAAACAAAAAAGAGATATATATTTTATTTTTAACAATGGTTTGTGCAATGGAACAACAGCAACAGCAGCAACAGTTGCAACAACAACAGCAGCAACATGCCACAACGATAGTGCTGCTGACATCGGGCAATATTGTTAATGCAACAGCACAGCAGCAACAACAGCAGCAGCACCAACAGCAGCAGCAACAGCAGCAACACCAACAGCAGCAACAGATCAAAAGTCAACAGTTAAAGCAGCAACATTCGGCTTTAGTTAAACTGTTGGAATCTGCGCCGCTGAGTAAGCAACAGCAACAACAGCAGCAGCAGCAGCAGCAGCAACAACAACATCAACAACAGCAGCCCAGACAAATTGTTTACCTGCATCAACAGCAACAGCAACAGCAACAGCAACGTAAAAGACTGAAAAACGAAGCAGAGCAACAGCAAACACCTGCAACACTAGTAAAGACAACAACCACCAATCAGACAAAAACAACAACAAATAGTATTAGTCAGCAGCAGCAGCAGATTGTACTGTTACTGCAACAGCCCATTGCAACTATCCCAGCAGCAGCAACAACACAAGCAGCAGCAGCAGCAACACCAAAGCCATGCGCCGATCTTAGCGCCAAAAATGATAGCGAATCGGGCATCGATGAAGATTGTGCCAATAGCGACGATGATATGCCATCGAAACTGAATGCCTGCAATACGGCAGCAACAGTTGCTGCTGTTGAGGATGCCAGCGGCTATGAGCAGTATCAATGTCCTTGGAAAAAGATACGTTATGCTCGTGAATTGAAGCAACGTGAGCTGGAGCAAACGACAATGGCACGGCAGCAACATGAAGACAAAGCTACAACAGTTATAGCAACAGCAGCAGGAGCAGCAGCAGCAACAACAGTAGC
Organism: Zygothrica quintamaculata; assembly: GCA_037044455.1. Taxonomy (NCBI): domain Eukaryota; kingdom Metazoa; phylum Arthropoda; class Insecta; order Diptera; family Drosophilidae; genus Zygothrica; species Zygothrica quintamaculata. The sequence continues at coordinate 140,970 of JBAMBS010001032.1, forward strand.
AGTAACAACAACAACAGCAGCAGCAGCATCAGCAAAAGCAACAGCAATAGTGAGTGCAACGAGACCCACCAGCAACAGCAACAGCCACAGCAAGAGCAACAAACTCAATCAACTGCATTGTGATAGTCCTTTTTCCGCGCAAACACACAAAGAAATTGCCAATTTATTAATGCAACAAACCCAGCAACAGCAACACCATCAACAGCAGCAGATACAAACGCAGCAACAGCAACAACAACAGCAACAACAGCAGCAGCAACAACAGCAGCAGCAGCAGCAACAACAACAGCGTCGTGATAGTTCCGATAGCAATTGCTCACTTTTGAGCAATTCCAGCACACAATCGTTAACAAATGGTATTGGCAATTGTTGCACATGCAACAGCAATAGCAGTGATGAGGAGCTACTGCATCAGCAACAGCTGGAGGATATGGATGCACAGGACTCTGGCTGTGATGATGAGCTCTGTGAGCAACATCATCAACGTCTAGAGGCATCACAGCTTAATTATTTGTGTCAAAAGTTTGATGAAAAGCTTGATACAGCATTAAGCAATACAAACAACAACAGCAGCAACAGCAACAGCAATAGCAACAACAGCAATAAAATCTCAACATCAATTGAGGATTCAACTGCCGATGTAGGTTTAGGCAATATAGAAACTAAAATTATATAGAAAACAAAAGTTCCTTAAGAAATGATTATAATATATATATAATATAATATATAACTGTAGCTTATTAACTATATATCTATATATATACATATATATATACATTCGATTAACATTTTCCTTTATTTTTTCTATATATATAATTGCAGGGCTTCTTCCGTCGCTCCATACAACAAAAGATCCAGTATCGTCCTTGCACCAAGAATCAGCAGTGCAGCATTTTGCGCATCAATCGCAATCGTTGTCAATATTGTCGCCTGAAAAAATGTATTGCTGTTGGCATGAGTCGTGATGGTAAGTACCAAATATCAATATCTATATCTATATAGTATATATATATTGTATTTAACTAAAATCAAATGATGTTTAACGAGAGGCAACTAGAAAATATCTGTATTAATATATATATATATATAAATATATATAGAAAAGCCGAAGACTAACGAGCGCTACATAGGCGATAGGTTCATTGACCAGCCATGAACGAAATTTTAGGTTTGCTCTGAGTGTGTGCGCGTGTGTGTGTGTGTATGTATGTATGCGTGTGTGTGTTGCAACATTTTGTGTGTGGCGCGCGATTTCACGGCAAAGTAAAAGTTGTGAGCGTAGCAAAGCAACAAAGCAAAAGCAACATACAAAATAATATTCATATAAAAACATGCAAACATACAAATATATATATATATATATATGTATATGTATATGTGTATATATGTAAATTTTTTATACAAACCGATTTCCAACACCCGCATGATAAATGGGAACAGCAGCTGCTACAACAGCAACAACAACAGCAACAACTTTGCGCCATTTGGAAATTGTGCTAAAAGTTGAATGAACGCACTTAACCTAAATTCAAGCAGCGAGCGAGGCCAACAAAATACTCTTGTTCTCTTTGTTGCTCCCAATAATTCTCTCTCTCTCTCTCTCTCTCGCTCTCTGTCTACTACCCATCCACCCACAATTTTTTAATGAAATTTTGTAATAATTTTTTTTCTTCTGTTTTTTGTATAAATTAAACGATTTTACGCTTTTGCCCCCGGAACATTTTACAGGAAATGGAAATGCCTCGCGACGTGCATATCGATTATGAAAGCGTCCAATATAAAATGCATAAAACAAACGAAACGTACCACAAAACATACATTATATATATATATATATATATATATATATATAAAGAAAGCAAAAGAAAACAACACAAAGTGTGTAAAAGAGAGCCAAACAGTAGTTAGTAGTTAGTGAGAGAGAGAGCGAGCGAAGGCAAGAGATATAGACACCCTCACGCATATACACAACGTTCACAACGTTCATTGACTTTTGCCAGTCGCTTGGCTGCTCTTCTTCTTCATCTTCTTCTTCATTGCTGTCATGGCGGCCATGTTGCTGTCGAAAACGAAAGTGGTTCATGCTACACATATATACATATACATGTATATATATATATGTGTGTGTTGGTGTGTAAAAGAAAAGAGCGCAAGCTTATGAGACAATTCGCGTTTGCTGCTTTGTAGGCAGCGCACAGAGCGCAGCCGCAGCCGCAGCCGCAGCCTATATTAAATGCTATTACTTATTGTTGCTGTTCCATGTTACATATTGTATGTTGCTTATGTTGTAATAAACGCTATAAATATTATATATATATAATATACAAATATATATGGAATTATATATATATATATATATGATATTTTTAATATCGAAATGGAATACATCAAAATTTATGCTGAAAATAAAATAAAAACAGCAATGAAAATAGAAATTAGAAATTGGCAATCCTTGAACTAGTTCTACACACACACACACACACATACACACACATACCTACACCTACACATAAATAGAAGTAATGCCAAATAGCAACATTGAGAATCACAAAAAAAAAACACATACAAAAATCTCAATAAAATAAAAAATAAATTCAAAAAAAAAAACAAAAAAAAAAGCGAGCGCCATTAAAATAAAAACAGCAGCAAACTTTAACTCGGCAACAGCAGCAGCAGCAGCAGCAAAAAAAAAAAGAAAACAAAATTAAAACAAAAAAAAAAAACATTCGAATTGTTTATAATAAAAATGACCGTGTGCTATTTAAGCACAGTCACAGTCGCTGCCAGCGCTGGCGTTGGCGTTGGCGTTGACTTCAATGCGGCGCAGCGAGCGCAGCGCTTGCCTTATGCCTTATCTTTCAAGGAGAATTTCATTTATATATATGTATATATTTATATATATATATATATATATATATATTGGTTTGTTTGTAGGCTGTTGTCGAAATATTTACAGTTACATTTGCTGACCTAGAAATATAAAAAAATGTTTTTTTTTTTGAATTTCATTTCATTTTTTAACACATCTTCATATGCATTATGCATAGCTATATCTATATATATATATATATATATATATATATCTATATATATGTATATATATTATGTATTATGTGTATATGTATATATATAAGACTTTCACTTTTGCATTGGCCATTTCGAAACACTTTCTTTTAACGGCTTTCATAATTTCTTTTCGTTTATGTAGTAATATTAAGAGGCGCCATTTTGTTTGTTGGTTTTTTGTGTCTTTGCCTATTGCAATGATACGAAAATAAACGCAAGACGCGTCGTCCAAATGAAAACGAAACCGAAATTTAGCGCACACACACACACACAGACACACGCACATATATATGCTGGCATAGAGCGTTCCCCCAGCGCCAAAGAAAAAGAAAAAGAAAAAGAAAATATAATATAAATATATATATATATATAATATATAAGCAACAGCAACAAATAAACACGAGCCAGGCAACAACTGCTGCCCGCTGCCCGCAACACACACACACACACACGCACATACAAACACGCTCTCTCCCTCGCTCTTGCACTCTTTCACTCGCCACACAAAAACATTCAGCCTCGAAAGCAGCGCTCAGTTCATTGACCGACGAAACTAGGTCACCCACAGCAGCAACGCAGCCGCAGCAGCAGCAGCAGCAGCAGCAGCTGAGCAGCAACAGTGAAGGTGCTTAGGAGTATACGTGTGTGTGTGTGTGTGCAAGCTTGATAGTAAACAAGCTTTTTTGTTGTTTTATTATTTATTTCTTATTCATTTGATTCGCTGCTCATTTTGCATTTGCTTTTTGAATTTTTGAAATTTTTAGATGTCGCGCGCTGTTTAGGCATAGGTTTTGCTATAGATATAGCAATATATATATATATATATTTATTTATTTCTTTGTTGCTAGACATGCAACACATGCAGCACACACACACACACACACACATACACACACATAGAGCATGTTTATTTTAATTGAAATGAACTTAAATTAGCGCGAGGTTAAGCAAATTGAAAGTAAATATGCATTGCATACACGAACAGCCTCAACATAAGTAAACAGATAAACAGATAGACAAGAGACAAAAGAGACAAAGAGAGCTTAACTAACTAACTAACTAATAACTAAGTAATGTTACAGTTATGATTAATAGCACAGATTACAACTAAGAGACAGAGAGAGAGAGAGAGAGATGAGAGACAAAATGTTAAAGTGTTTGAGAGTTGCGCAGGACTTGGCGCCTGTTTGTCATCGATATATATATAGATATATATACATATATATATATATCTGATTAGTAATAATTGTAGGCAACACAATGTACTGTAATTATCTATAAAGTTGCGCCAAAAAGCACATCAACAACAATCAGACAATTGTCAATTATCGAAGGCACAAACCTTATTTTTTTTATTTTTTTTTAATAGTAACACATAAATAAAACAACTACATATAAAACAGTAGCCTACACACACTACGTTGTTGTTGTTGTTGCAATCATTATTATATTGAGGCTATACACACACACACACACACACACACACACACACACACACACACACACACACACACACACACACAACTTGCATGTAAATTTTGCCTTGTCGTTGTTGTCGCTGTTGCCGCTGCCGTTGCGAGTGTTTTGAACTTTATTCAGGTCAATTACAAATACATTAAAATGCCACACAAACTCAACACACACACACACACATATATATAAATGTGAGACGAGGTGTTGACTAAAATAATATTGGAGGCTACAATATGAAACAGCAACAGCAACAACAACAGCAACATTTGGCCAGGGGTCGCATTAGATTTTATTTTTTTTTAGGCTTGGCCTGTGCCTAGGGTAGTTGTAGGTAGCTCTCTGTGTGTGTGTGTGTGTGTGTGTGTGTGTGTGTGTGTAGGGTCAAAGCTTCAAGTACAACATGCTAATGATTATGTTCACAAATGTTGCTGTTGCTAATGATGTTGCTGCTGCCAATGTTTAACAACATGTGCGCCAGAATGCAGTGCAACATATTGCATTAACTTAAATGTGGGAGAGGTTCGTTTAGCTGCAATGCAACAACACTAACAACAACAACAACAATTCATCTAAGGTGTGTAAGCCTTAACTAAATGTTTTATTTATTGTATGTTATATGTTGCTAGTTGCTTGTTGCTTGTTGCTTGTTGCTGTTGCTGTTGTTGTTGCTGTTGTTGTTGCATCTTATGTAATATAACTTGCTGTAGTTTATTACATTAACTTACATTACATTTTGTTACAAGCTTTTGTTACTTGTTATTAGTGAAATCGCTTAACGCGTGACACGCATCATCAACGCAACAAAAAGACAGCAACAGCAGCAGCAACAGCAGCAGCAACAACAGCAACAATAAGCGACAAAATTATTGTTTCGCCTTACTACACTTTTTTCCTATCTTTAACAACATATGTGTGTGTGTGTGTGTGTGTGTGTGTGTGCCTGAGTGTCGCTCTATTTCTATCTCTTTCATATATTATAACTTCCCGCTCTTGTTACATAAAGACTGTGCGTTGTCGCTCTGTGTGTGCGTGTGTGTGTGCGTGTGTGTGTCGCTTCACCTGCCTTACGAATTTTGTTTCTTTTTATTTGTTGCTTCTTTTTATATATATATATTTTTTTTGAGTTAACGGTGAAATTGCAAAGAAAGGAGCGCGAAAACAAAGCTGTCAAAAGCAACGACAACAACGACAACAACGACAACAACGACAGCAACGACAGCAACGACAGCAACAGCAACAGCGACAACGACGACGACGACGACGACGACAACGTAACAAACTTGTTTTACACGGCAACGCTGACGTCGCTGTTAGCGTCGACGTCAACGTCGCTTACTACGCAAGTTGAACCTTCAAAAGGTTCATTTACCTCAACGTTTGAGCTACGAAAAGAGAAAAAAAAAACAACTAAAATAATAATAATAAAAAAAAAGAAACAAAATAAAAAACGAGCGCCAAAACGAACGAAGACAAATTTGTAACGAGCGCCACACGAGCGAGCGACAGGCAGCAGTGGCAACAGCAACAGCAACAGCAACAGCAACAGCAACAGCAACAGCAACAGCAGCAGCAGCAGCAGCTGAAAAAAAATGTACTTTCGCTTTTTCAATGCCCCGGCACCAAACTAGTTTCGAGCTCCAAGTGGAGCCGAGCCGAGCCACAGCCAACATTGCTGCAATGGCTGCGACGTCGACATCAGCATCGGCATCAACGTTTGCTGCTGCTGCTGCTGCTGCTGCTTGTGCTGCTGTCGTTTTGGGGCACAGTTAAACGACCGACACATGGCGAGTTCAACGACTCTTGTAAAATTTCTCGAAGGTTTCGCATTGCAACATCAGCGTCGACAGCATCGACAGCGTCGCAACTTGTTCGACTGCAGCAGCTGCGGCCTCAGCAGACTAAGCCTCAGCCTGACTAAGCAGCAGCAGCATTGCATTTGCATTTGCATAGGCTCGCTGCCACTCTCTAGCTGCTGCTGCTGATGCTCTCTCGATAATGCTGAGTGGCTCGCTCTCTTGTGCGCTGAATGCTGTTCATTGCACTCGGCCTCATTTTGGCTGCGCGCTGCGCTTTTTCTTGCTGCAATTTTTTTTGTGTTTTGTTTTTGCACGACGACGTCAGCGAGTGTGTGTGTGTGTGTGTGTGTGTGTGCAGGTGCGAGCGAGTGAGCAAGCTCAATGCGCAAAAGAGATACCCAATAAGAGTATGAGCAAGCGAGTGAGCCAAGCATTTGTCGCCTTTGTTGGCGAGTGCAGCGACTTCTATTTGGGTCAGGCACGGTCATTCGCCTCACTTGTGCAGTGCACAGTGCAGCCCCAGCGTCGAGCAGAGCAGAGCAGAGCAGCATCGAGCAGAGCAGAGCAGCGGGCTGCATATTGAGCTCGCATTGCAATTGACGGTTGCCTTGGCGCGCATTTATTTGAAAATAATTATGAAAAATACAAAAGAAAAAAAGAAAAATAAAAATAAAAATAAAAAATCAAAATACAATAAGCAAATATACAAATAAAAGAAAATATAAATAAAAATAAATCTAGAGAAAATAATAATAAAAAATGTTAAACTCAAAAAATATTTGCGAGTTGTCCGTTCGCTTGCTGCTTATTTGGCATTCCCTTGATGCGTTGCATTGCATTTGAGTTAGACACACATACATATATATATATACACATACATATATGTATGTATAGGTTATTACTTAGCCATGTAATGGCCTATCCTAACCTCAATTTCTCCACCCACCAGCAGACTCCGCATTCAAATTCATTCCAATACCTATTGAACGCATTACGTAGCCGACGCATTGCACAAAGAGAAAAACAAAAAAAAACGAGTCAAAGGAGGGGGGAAACAAAAAATGTAAAAATAAAAAACAAAAACAAAAACAAAAATAAAAAATTAAAAAATCACTTTGACTCTTTCATTTGGTTTATTTTTTGTTGTTTTAAATTTTTGTTTTTGTGTTTTTTTTTTTTTGTGTATTTTGTTTTGCTTTTGTTTCAGTTGTTGTTGTGGTTTTTGGCTGCTGTTTCCTTCAGTTTATTGATGAAAATATATAAGAATGTGTTAATACAACACATTTTGTTTGTATACACACACACACACACACACACACACACACGCATTTGCATACATATATAAGTAGTATTTATGAGCGTGACCTTTTTATGTGATGTGAAATTAAAATTTGTAATATGGCACAGGGTCCCCCTGATCGCTTTTTGTTATTGAGTATCGCCCTTGTCATTATTGTTGTTATTATTGTTGTTGTTGTAGCTGTTGCTGCTGTTGTTGTTGCCTTCAATGTCTGACCTCCCCAGCATCTTACATTGGGAGTTTTCGTGACCCACAAAACGTTATAAATTTTACTTTAAACATACATATAAATATATATATATATATATATATATATAAATACATGTGAAGGCTTCCCGATAATTCCAGACAATGATTTCTTTTGTTGCTGCAGCAAGTAGCAAGCAGCAGGCAGTAGGCAGCAGGCAGTAAGCGGCAAGCAGCAACTTCATCGATTCCACGAATTTTATGTAGAAACTTTAAAGCAAAGCCAAAACAACTGATTATATCTTATTATTATGTATAATTTCTCCCACATTTCTTTGCACACTCATTCTCCCTCTCTCTCTCTCTCTCTCTCTCTCTCTCTCTATCTCTCTCTCTGTCTTTCTTTCGGTCTCATGTTGTTGTGCAAAGAGTGCGGAAAGCCGCACTTTTCAATCATTTTTTTCATTTTTTTGTAAACAACTTACGCAACCAACAACAATTGTGTCGCTTCTTGTTGTTGCTGTGAATCATACAACTAACAACTGAAAGTAGGCCTAACCCCCTCTTATGACACAGACACACACACACACACACGCACACACACATACACAGCAGTCCCTCCACAGCGCGCTTAACACTTCCCACAACATTTTAACCGTCAATTCATGCGATGCGAGTGCATTGAACTCTGCTCTCTCTCTCTCTCTTTCTCTTTCTTTTTCATTTTTGCTTTGCTTTATAAAAGCTCAAAGAAAACATAAACAAATGTTTTTCATTTGCTTTACTTACTTTTATTTGTTGCTGTTTGCTGTTTATTATTTCTATTTGTTGACTTGCAATTAGCGCCTGAGCTACCGTAATACATGGCAAAAGAGACACGGCTAGAAACATAGAAAGAAGCAGAAGTAAAGAAGTAACAAATAATAGAAAACATAATAATAATAATAATAATAATGATAATGATAATGATAACTAATAAGTAATAGTTATAGTAATAATTGTTTGTAATATAACAATGGCAACAATTACTAAACAATTTTCAATGGCTCTGCGCTAAGCAAATAAATATAATAAATATAATAAATAAAGAAAGAAAGATAGATAGATAGAAAGAAAGATAGATAGATGGAAAGAAAGGTAGCCAGCAGCAGCAGAAGTTCATTAGAGAGAAAGCAGCAGCAGCAGCAGCAGCAACAGCAGCAAAGAAAGGGGCATTAGCTTTTGCCTGGGGGGGCAAACTGACAGCTGACAAACTGTCATTGCTATGACAGTCATAAATTTGGGTTAGAGTCAATTCATAGACTTTGTCAGCGTCGTCTCTCGTTTGTTAGTGAAAGTGAAATGTTGTTGAAGACTTGTTAATTGGCTTTTAATTGTTCGAAAATAAACTAAATATATATATATATATATATATATATATATATGCTGCATATGATGAGGCAATTATTATGCCACAATTTCTGCTGCTACTTTTTGTTGTTTCATTTCTTCTCTCACTTCAACTTAGTATGAAAAAACTCATGTATATATATATATATAGATTATATATATATTTGATATTTCCGCCTATACTGATTATAGCATAAGTGCAACTCCCAGTTGCTTCTACTGCTTTATGCCACATTACATAATTTCTACGCAATTTCTTCTGCCACAACATAAAGTTAACCACATATATATATATATATATATATATAGGCCTATATGCTGGTTTGGGCCAACTTACTCAATCGTTTCGCTTGTCTTCCCCAACATTTGCACAGCTCAAAAAAAAAAGTATAAGAAATACAATTTCTACCCAAAACGCGCAGCAACTTTCACTTTTACTTTCGTATCAAGAAATATGCGTAAAAATGTGAGGCAATGACGTTGAAGCGACAACAGCAGCAGCAACAACAATAACAAATCTCTTCAACTCGTTTTATATTATTAAATTTGTCTTTTGCTTTTATATATATATTTATTTTTTTTTTTTTATCATTTTGTTGCTTTGTTTCATTTTGGCTTGTTGCTGTTGGCTTTCATCGTCGTCATTGTTTGTGCTTTTGGCCTCAATTTTGTTTTTGTTTTTTGTTATATATATATCTGTTAATATATATATATATATGCATAAAGTTCAATGACCAAATGTTGTCTGTTGTCTCTTCATCCGTTTGACTCCATTTTTGGGCTCCTTCAAGCAAAATGCTTTGTTTTTTTTCAAGTTTTTTTTTTTTGCTTCCGCAAGATTAGTTTTTGCATTTGATTTAAATAAACAAAAGAAAGAAAGAGAGAAATAAAAATTGCGCTTATGACTCAAAGAAATCATAAAAAATATAAACTGAATCAGCAGAGTCGCAAAATGAGCGTAACGCCGCGTCACGCGTCACGTCACAGCCGCCGCGTGTATTGGCCTCAATAATTTTTTTTAATATTTTTTTATGATTGAATTTGTGGTTTTTTTTTGTTTTTTTTTTGGGTTGAAAATTGTCCTTGTTGCAACATCTGATAACAATTATAGGCACAACATCTGCTAGCAATTGCCCCACACACGCACCCACTCTACCCCCCACCCCCTCTCTCTCTCTCTATATCTAGATCTATCTAGTACTCGAACTGTCTCTTTCTTAAGTTATGCCTGCGTCTACTTGATTGTATGCAATAGCGCATTCATAAGTAAATTTTTGCATTTTTATATTGACCTCCTCTTACTTACTTTCTCTCATCGTCCCTCCCTCTCCTTCTCTCTCTCTGCCTCTAATGCAGCCTCGTCTGCCACGCTATATAACCCCCAGACATAGGGGCAAGTCGGGGACAGTTCAGTCATAAATTAAACAAGCGTAAAAATGTAAATGACAAATACTATATATATTTATATATATATCAAATCAAATTACAAAACTGCATGCAATGTTTGGGGAGGGGGGTGGGGTATAGGGGAATAACATATGGCTATGGCCGCAGCCTCCAAGCTTCAATCGTATTGAGCCTATCAGCCGCTAGCCATAGTAATTCCCATTGGATTGCGATCTACTTCTTGCTTGTTGTTGTTGTTCTTGGCCAAGAGCTTTCAATTTTGAGCTTTTGGCGTTACTCTTAAATGCTGGCGAATTCAACATAGCGCGCGCTTTGTGCTGTGTTGAAAAGCTTTGCGCTTGCTGCTGTAGCAGTAATAAAGAGCTTGCACACAGAGAGAGAGAGAGAGAGAGAGAATTAAGTTGCTTAAAAGTTGCTACTCTTAAATTTTGTATTCTACTCTTTGTTACACTTGGCTTTTACTTTATTTGCTTTTGGCGCCACGAGCATTGAACTTTTGTTGTGACTTGTCAGATACACACACACACACACACATACTTATATTTACATACTTGTAGTGATAAAAATAAAACGTCATTCAAAGAGCTTGCTGCAAGCTTATCAGTTATCAGTGTTTGAACTTGCAAACAGGTCTCAACCTTCAGGACGATGACCAAGCGATTTGCCACAAGGATGTTTTTTGTTTTCTTCTTTATGCTTTCTTTCTCTTTCTTTTTGTCTCTGGAAAAATATAAAAATAAATAAGACATTAAATTAATAGCAAAATAAATATATATAAATATATTTATATATATATATATATATATATATATATTAATTGTTATAAATATGTTAAACTGTTAATGCATTTAGATCAATGACTAAGTATTTTTGCCTTGCGCTTATCAACAGCAACAGCAACAGCAACAGCAACAGCGCAGCAGCAGCGCCAGCAACAGCGCCAGCAGCAGCGGCAGAGTTCAATCAAAGACCAGAAAATGCGCTGCAAGTGTTGAGTGCAGTTTTGTTCTCTAGTTTGTTGGCCCCTTAAATATTACTCATTGAGCTTTATCAGCATAAGCGCTCTGCTCGCTCTCTCACATGTGTGTGTTTCTCTTTTGACGTTCTCTTTTTTATAGCATGTATATACATTGCGTTGGTCGTTGCCTCTACGGCTTTTGGTGGCGGCATTTCTCATTGCGGTTGCTATTGCTGCTGTTGTTGTTGTTGTTGTTGTTGAACGTTTTGTGCTGTGTTGTTTGTCGCGCGCTGAGGCCGCTTTAGTCTCAGTTTTGGTCTCAGTCTCGCAGCTACCTTTGGGGTATATTCGTAACGTGCTTTTGCTTTTTACAGTTAGTCGCGTTCGAGACCTTGTCGAGTTTAGTCATGTTAGCGAATTATATCAATACAATCAAAAGATACACAATATCACGATTTATGTATATTTCAACGCGCTTCAACAACAACAACAACAACAGCAACATAAAGTTTATAACAATTAATAACTAAACTAAATAAATATATATATATAAACAAAAGTAAATATATATATATATAAACAAATATATAGAAGTATATATATATATCTCTGAAAGAAGAAAAAGTTATGCAAATTTCTTTTTTTATTTTTAATGTGAAGAAAAGTCGACCAGTCTCAATATATCTCAAGTTCTTAAGTTCTCAAGTTGCCTCTGCACAAGTTACTTGGATTACGCGGTAAATCTTAAAAAAAAAAAAAAAATAATAAATATAATATAATAAATATATATAAAGCAATTCCAAAAATTATAATTATAAACAAAAATATTTACAAGAAATTTTTAAATTAATTTTTAAAAATAAAGAAAACAAAAACAACAACAACAACAAAGTTAAGAAAGAAGAAGCAAACAAAGTTCCTGCATTGATAACAAAAATTAAACAACAAAAAAAAAATAAAATAAAATTAAATATATATAAAAATTTTAGTGCAAATATTTAAAACAAATAAAATTTAATTTTTACAAAATAAAAAAATTAAAAAAAAAAATTAAAATATTTTCGCAATTTATCTGTGGAGTACCTGAGCTACAAGTTGAAGAAAATAATTTTTTAATCTAATAAATTATTTAAATAAAAAAGAAAACAAACATAACCAAAAAAAAAAAAATAAAATATATATATATATTGTTTGTGCCAAAAGAAACCAAATGGAAATTTTTCTGATTATTTAAAAATATATATATATATATATATATATTAAAAAAAGAAAAAGAATAGAAAATTCAATCAGTGTGCAACAGCGAGAAAATATTGAATCTCTCTCACATTTTGTGTGCCAACTCTGTGAATGCAACAAATAACAAAATACAAAATTAAACCAAAATCTAATTTAAAAAACATAATTAAAATTGATTGATTGTGTTTATCACAATAAACAATAAACAATAAACATTCAACATTCAACATTAAACATTAAACACAAAATAAAACACAAATAAAATGGCTGAGGAATTACCTATATTAAAGGGCATACTCAAAGGCAATGTGAATTATCATAATGCGCGTAAGTTGTTGTTGTTAATGATAATAATGTTAAGCTTAGTTACAACAAGAAGAAGAAGAAGATGATGAAGACAGAGTATAGTAGTAACAGCAATAGAAAAAAAAACTTCTTCTTTGTGACGTGACACAGTTTCATTTTCAATTTCCAAAAAATTAAAAAAGAGAAAAACAAAAACCGATCAAAACTATCAATAGAACAACTTAATATAGTTGATGATTTGACTTTGATTTTGCTTTTTCATTTCATCTTTATCATTATTGTTTTCTTCTCTAACACACAAACAACAACAACAACAACAACAAGAAGCCACATTTTAAGCGCCATTGAAGTGTTGACCTCGTTTATAAACGCACACAATAAAAAGTTTGTTTTAGTTTTTAGTTGATTTCTGTTGCTGTTGTTGCTGTTGTTGTTGTTGTATTTTGGATTTGCGGCCGCTGAAGAGCTTTAAACTTGAAATGAACATGCGACGGCCACTTGTACTGCTTTTGCTATTTTCTAAAAACCAACAACAACAACAGCAACAAACAAATGAACGAAAGCTGCTGCTGTTGCTGCTGTTGCTCTCTTCATGTTTGACCAACTTTGTAACGTCGAAAGTTGGCGCAGGCGTCGCTGGTTGCTGGTTGCTGGTTGCTTGTTGCTGCTAGCTGTTTGCTGCTAACTGTTTGCTACTCACTTTGTCATATCAATTTCTCAGTTGCTCATTTACTCATTTGCTCAGTCTGTCAGTTGGCTCGCTCTAATTTCTACGCGCAGTCGCAGCTGCGTTTCATTTTCCATTTCGTTTGACCTGAATTTCGCTAACTGGCAACTGGGTCATTCCGGCACTCACTCGCTCGCACACTCACTCACTCACTCACTCAGTCAGTCAGTCAGTCAGTCAGCTAGTCAGTCAGTTAGTCAGTCATTTATATAGTCATTTAGTCATTCAATGATGCTGCTGATTTCTCGCCTGCTTTGGAAAAGGTAGTGAAAAATCTGCAGAAGCGCCCACTTTTCTGTTGTTTGTTTGTATGTGCAACAGTTGCTGTTGTTGCTGTTTATTCATTCACTTTTGTTACTAATTTTGTTAGCTATATTTATGTGTCTGTGTGTGTGTGTGTGCCAGTTTTTTGTTTCGTTGTATCTGCAGCGCCAGCAAACAGAGTGAAATTGTAGAAATCTTTATTGCATTGACATTGAAAAGTTGGCCAACATTTTGTTTGTTTTTTTTTTATCTTCTATTTGTCTTTAGGCCAAACAAAAAAAAAAAACAGCAGTTAATATATATTTGTATTATTAAGAATCTAGTTATAGTAAAATATTTAATGCAATCTTTTTGACTTTCTTTCAATTGCATTTTGTATTGTTTTTAGCTCAATTTTATTTGAATTGTTATTTTATTATTAACACCTTTGGTAACAGCCTTGACAGCTTTGGCCTAGTCTTCAGGCCAACTTCTATTGTTTTTGTTTAGTTTCTGATCTGTAAAACGTGACCAAAAACGTGTGTCAAGTCTAATGTATGACACCAGCTTCAACTTTAAATCCAACTCCAACTCCAACTCCATTGCCAGCTCTAGCTTTAGCTTTAGCTCTAGCTCTAGCTCTAGCTGTAGCTGTAGCCTCGGCGAAATGTGAAAGTTCACCCACATACAAATTCGTTAGTGCAAATTAAAATCTACACAAAAAAAAAAAGAAGACAGAAAGAAAGAAAGAGGAGAGTATGCAATAAAAGAAGAAAAAGAGAAAGTGTAGCAAGTTAGCAAAGAAGAACGAGTCCAAAAATAAAATAAAATTGAGTTGAACGACAGCTGAACTGAACTCAAAGCCAGTGCCAGTGCCAGAGCCAGAGCCAAGGCAATGACCCACTTAATGGAATCCTTGTGCAAGAGTTCCTTTTAGCTTTGTGCATTGTGAGTTAACATAAATTACAATATGGCAACAGGGATACAGCTATACAGATATACAGATATATATATATATATATAGCAGCAGGTACAGTTTAAGCTACAGGTATGACAACTTCCTGCCTGACAAAGTGAACAGAACAAACAACGAACAGCAGCAACAGCTGTCGCTTGTCGTAGTCCTTGATGCAGGAGCCTGCAACTCGTTAACCCCAATACAAAAAACAAAAAAAAAAAGAAACCAAAAGATACATATATACATATATACATATATATATAACTTGTATATGTTTATTACAAGGTTTTTAAACATAATTTTCCTTCTTCTTATTTTTAACCAATTGCAGCTGTGCGCTTTGGTCGCGTGCCGAAACGTGAGAAGGCGCGCATTTTGGCCGCCATGCAACAGAGCACCCAAAATCGTGGACAACAAAGAGCATTGGCCACCGAATTGGATGATCAGCCACGCCTATTGGCAGCCGTATTGCGCGCCCATCTTGAGACATGCGAATTCACAAAGGAGAAGGTCTCCGCAATGCGACAACGTGCACGTGAATGTCCATCATACTCAATGCCAACATTATTGGTAAGTAACAATATAATTTCTATATATATATATGATATCTCTATATCTCTATATATATATATATATTTGAGATTTGTATTTGTATTTGTATTTGTTATATTTTTGTTGCTGCAAAACATATGCTTCGTGTCTAAGATTCAGTTTTGTTGGCTAAAGGTTGCCACCTATGCGAATGTCATGCACATTTCCGGGCACATTTATTGACATGCATAGATCAACAACAAAACTAACTAACAACAACAATAGTAGTAGTAGTAGTGGTAGCAACAACAACGACAACAACAACAACAAACTAGTTACTGACATGTTACTCATACGCCAAGGTGAACCTGTTTGCATGATTCTAAACCAGGAAATCAACGGCATCGCACGTAGACGCGTCTATAGCGCTCTATGTTACTGTTCTGTTTTTGCAGATGGAGAATGATAGAGAGACAGAGAGAGAGAGAGAGACAGAGAGAGAGAGAGAGAGAGACCCACAACATGGTCAGTTATAACCATAGATCGGGGCCACCGACGCGTTATGTCGCGCTTTGGGGTCAAGTTCTTGATGGCCCTAAAAAAAAACTCTTTTTTTTTCAGTTTGTGACTTTGGCTAAAAGTTGTCAATGTCAATGTGTGACGTTGATGGGGGCTGACAGACTAACAAACTGACAGATAGACAAACAAATGATAAATGGCCTGTAAATTCTTTAACTTACTTTACTTCATGTTTATCTACATATATATATATATATATATGTATGTATGTATGTATGTATATGTTACACATAATTATATTTTGTTTGTTTTTAATGGTTACAACTGACGTCATTGTTCATATGCTACAACGGCGGGGTCACAAACCATATGTACACGCATAGATATGATGGCTATAGATAAATACACTAGATATATACGTACTATATAAACATATAGCAATGACATGAACCAATACTGTGTACGTACTGGGGACTGTACCCAAAAAATGAGAAGGCTAAAGAACTTGAGTAAACAATGACTGACATTCCATAGGGATTCCCTGAAATTCTCATTTGTTATATACTACCAGAATATACTATATATATATATATATATATATATATATAACACAATCCGATAATATATATATATATATATATATATATATATGTATGTATGTATTAAAATGGAATGTTAGTTACTTTCATTGAACAGTCATTTCCTATGGAGTATAAACTGTTCAAATATATACTTATATACTTCTATATAGTCACAAAAGCCCCTAGAATTATCAAACTGGACGATAAGGAAACCGAAACCTACGTTTAACCAAGCGAGAAACGTAAAGCAACAATAACAACAACAACAAAAACATTTCTAAAGCTCAAGGTCAAGCGTAGCGTCATTATTAATAATAAAAAAAATAAAAATAAAAAATATATATATATATAAAACACATACAATACACACACACACACATATATATATAAACACATATACCTAAAGAGTAAGAGAAAGAGCAAGGATGTAAGGGTTATGGTTTTTGGCAGGGGGGAACAGACGGACAGCTGCTTAAATAAATGAAATTAAGAATATATTTAGAATCTCTATAAAAAAATGAAAAGAAATGAAATCAAAGTTAAACATATAAGTGAGAGAGTGAGAGAGAGAGAGAGAGAGAGGGAAACATTTGTTATATGCCTATTTTAAATTTACTATCAGTTAGTTGGGAGTGAACGATAAGCAATAAAAGTTAACAGCAACAACAACAAGAACAACAAAAACTACAACAATTTGTGGCCATTGTCAAAGTCAAGTGCAAGGATGATGGGTTTAGCTCAAGTGCTGCCATATAGATAGGGTAGAAAGACTCACTCAGGAGAGACTCACACAGGCACAAGAGTGAACAAAAGAAAGCTTCCAAAAAAAAAAGCACAATAAGTGATCAACGCTCAGCAGACGGCATGTGTGAGACAGGGATAGTAATAGTTAGATGAGAGCGACGTTGCTAAAAGAATAATTTGCACATGTCTGCAACGTAAATTCAACACAAACACACACACACACACACACACACTCGCATACATACATACAGTTAGAATGCTCGCATGCGAGTCGCGAGACGACCTTGTAGCGAGTTATTTTTTAACCTTGAAATGAATGAAATGTCTGTGCAATTGTATGTGTGTGTGTGTGTGTGTGTATGTAGAATTTCTGCGCATGTGTATGTGGTTGTTGATAGCAGCATTATTTGATATATTAATATATATGTATATATATATATATAGAACTACAACTTATATAGCAGAAACAATAGCAGAAAAAAACAAATAAGAATTACGCAAAAAAAAAAAATATTTTATTAGAAATATGCAATTGAGCTGCGCTGCTGCTGCTGCTGCTGGCGTCGCCGTCGCCCACACACACATGGCAGGCACAGTTGTAAATGTCATCAGTATGAGGAAGCAAAAGGCAACCAGACAACAGCAGGCAGCAACGGCACTTTATTATTATTTTGTTTTTGTTTTTCTTTTCTTGTTTTATTCATGACAAGCGCCGTCATCAAAGAGAGTGTAAAACAAATGTCAATTACAACAACGATCATTAATAGCAAGCAAATTTGTTATGTGTTAGTGTGTGTGTGTGTGTGTGTGTGTGCTAGTGTGAACGCGAGCGTAAGATGTGGGTGTCTATGCTACAGATAAAGATAGCAATCTAATGAGAGAGCGTCGCGCACAAGATTGAGCGCAGGAGAGAGTAAGAACGCAATTCATTTAATAGTCAGGTGGTTGTACTGAATTGCTTGCTTATAAGGAAGCGTCACCACACACACATACATACACACGTGCTTTCTATGCAAAAATTCTATTGAGTTATGAGCTATGTGACAAGGCGGAAGCTTAAGTGCAAGGTGAGAACGAGAAGGGGCTTGCTATAGGAAGAGAATTGTAACAGTTTGATGACAGCTAAAACTGTTCCCAAAACATATTGCTTGCATACAAAAGCATATAAATATATAACTCTTTGACTTTGCGGGAATAGTTTTTAATTTATTTTATTTTATATTAATTGATTTGATTTCATTTGATTTTGCTTAGTTTCTAAACTATAGCATATATAGTTTTTAATATTAAATAGTTTGTAAATTGTTGTTTTTTGTTTTGGATCTATTAGTTAGAAGAATTCTAAGAATCATTTTGGCAGCTAAAATATTTCAATTGAAGGTCTTCCCATGCGCATGTCAACTAGGAACAGTAGACGAGGGACAGAGAATAAGAACGGGAAGCGTCGACAGAGAATTGTATTATAGGGTAGAAGAACTCGCACACTTTGCGGTCATAAAGAAAGCATCTACCTACACACACACACACATACATACAGGCATACATCAATAGAATTTAATAGACACACTCATTAGTATTTTTGCAAAACTATTTCCGCTTTTGCGCAAATGAAACGCAAATACAAATATCTAAATTTATATAAATATATATATATATATATATATATATTAAACGATTCTCAAGAAACGAAATAAATCCTATAATGAACAGCAGCAGCAGCGACGTCAACCGCGACGTCAACCTGAAAGCGCCGGTAAAAGGAAAAAAAATTGTGTAGAAAATAGAAAGAATTTTCTTTTTTTTAAATTTTTCTATTTCTTTTTTTGTGTTTTTCTTTTTGTTATCGTTGTTTGTTGCTGTTTGTGGTTTTATTTTGCCGGTTTGCCGGCATATTGTTGTTGTTGTTTTTGTTGTTGTTGTTGTTGTTGTTGTTGTTGTTGTTGTTGCTTTTGCTTGCACTTGATAGAATAGCAACTTGACGAAGGCAATGGCCAATAAGAAGATGAAGAAGAAGAAGAAGCCAACGACGACAATGAAGAAGAACAGTTAGACAAAGAACAAAAAGCAACCAAAAACAATACGGCAAATATTTGAGGCGCAAAATTTCGTTCGTCAAGGTTAATCATATAATAATTGAATAGAAGACTTTAATGTATCGCATAGAATTGTATAGCATATAGAACATGAAGCATAATTATAATAAACACACATATATAGTAGATGGGTTGTGGGGGATTATGGTGAAGGGTGAGTGGGGGGTGTGATTGGGGGGTGAATGGTTATAAAGGGTATAGCGCTGATTGGCACGTTCGCGGCGATTGTCTAGCGCGTGCAATGTGTAACATTAAACCCGGAAAACAAAATGGCAAAACAACATGAACACAATGTGCTTGTCATAGACAAAAAGCTAAACGATATATATATATATATATATATATATATATAGGGTCAAAATCAGTTACATATATGACACGCCATGCCATGCCATGCTATGCCATGCTATGCCACGCCTCCTTTTGCTATTTCTTGCTGTGGCAATACCTAAACGCGACAATCTAAAGCCCCAAACGACACACGCGCAGGCAGCAAAAAAGCAGAAAAACAGAAAAATATTATAGAGAACAACACAACAACAACAACACCACAACAACAAGAACTACAACCCGGAACCTTGAACTCTGGTTCGTCGACCTTGGTGCTAATGTCAGCGATAGGCGACGAAAGCACAAAGCACCAGCAGCAACAGCAACAGCAACAACAACAAAAAGGAAAGAAAAAATAACAACTGGTAGTAAGAGTGAGAGAAAGAGATAAAAAACAACAAATAATTTCGCCCTAGAAACTATAAGCTAACCTAGGGAGCTTACGTTCGACGCTGACTGAGCTTTTGTTGCGTTGTAGTTTTAGTTGTAGTTGTAAAAACGAAGAGCGAAAAGCTTCCAGCGAGGAAACGCTAAACCGATTGACGACACTTTATCGTGCATGTGTGTGTGTGTGTGTGTGTTTGGGGGTGTGCGGAAGTACTAATAGTTATGTAGTTATGATTATTGATTGCCATAAAGTAAGACAGCAATAGAGAGAGAGAGAGAGAGAGAGGTGGAGAGACAGAAGTGTTAGTTAGAGGGGTTTGCTGTGTGCTTTAGGGTGTAGGCTTAGGCAAAGGCGGTTCGGTGACCTTCGCGTGAATGAAACACACACACATACACAAATCTATATAAATGTTGATGACTATGCAACAGTTAGAGGCAAGAACAAAAACAAATCAATAATATATATATATATATATATATATTATAATTTAGACAAAGCATATTTATAACAGTTGTATGTTTAATCGATAGCAATGAATATATCGATAAATTTATTATATATTTTTTTTTCTTCTTCTTCTTCTTCTTCCCTTTTTAGGCATGTCCACTTAATCCCGCGCCCGAACTTCAATCCGAACAGGAGTTCTCACAGCGTTTCGCGCATGTTATACGCGGAGTAATTGACTTTGCTGGCATGATTCCTGGCTTCCAATTGCTCACACAGGATGATAAATTCACGCTGCTCAAGGCTGGTCTATTTGATGCGCTGTTTGTGCGTTTAATATGCATGTTCGATTCATCGATAAACTCAATAATTTGCCTCAATGGACAGGTAATGCGTCGCGATGCTATACAAAATGGCGCCAATGCACGCTTTCTGGTTGATTCAACATTCAATTTTGCGGAGCGCATGAATTCAATGAACTTAACAGATGCTGAAATTGGTCTATTCTGCGCCATAGTGCTTATAACACCAGATCGGCCAGGTCTTAGAAATTTGGAACTTATTGAAAAGATGTATAGCCGCCTGAAGGGCTGTCTGCAGTGTATTGTATCACAGAATCGTCCCGATCAACCAGATTTTCTGGCCAAGCTTCTTGATACAATGCCCGATCTGCGCACCCTTAGCACCCTGCATACTGAGAAGCTTGTTGTATTCCGTACCGAGCACAAAGAGTTGCTGCGCCAACAGATGTGGAGCATGGAGGAGGGTGATGCATCTAGCAAGAGTCCAGCTGCCAGCTGGGATAATATGGATGTGGAGGCAGCCAAGAGTCCATTGGGATCTGTATCAAGCACTGAATCGGCTGATCTTGATTATGGTGCACCCAGCAGCACCCAATTGCAACAGCAGGCTATAACGCCAGCACAGAATCATTCACATCATGGCACACCCTCGGCATTGGCCAGCTCAGCACCATTGCTGGCAGCTACACTCTCCGGTGGTTGCCCGTTGCGTAATCGCGCAAATTCTGGTTCAAGTGGTGATTCTGGTGCCGCTGATATGGATATTGTTGGCTCACATGCGCATCTAACACAGAACGGTTTAACCATTACACCAATTGTGCGTCATCAGCAACAGCAACAGCAGCAGCATCAGCATCAGCATCAGCAACAGCAACAGCAACAGCCACAGGCTCAACAACAATTGAGCCATCATCAGCAGCATCCGCAGCTACATCATCACCTGACCTCAGGAGCTACACGTTATCGTAAATTGGATTCACCCACAGATTCTGGCATTGAGTCTGGCAATGAGAAGAATGAATGCAAAGCGGTGAGTTCAGGTGGCAGCAGCTCTTGCTCCAGTCCGCGTTCAAGCGTTGATGATGCGCTCGATTGCAGCGATGCCGCCCAGGCAGCTGCCTCAGTAACGGGTGTTGCACAGTTGAGTGTGTCCGTGTCGCCAGTGCGCTCACCACAGCCCTCCAGCAGCGCCAATCTTAAGCGTCAAATTGTTGAGGATATGCCAGTGTTGAAGCGTGTGTTGCAAGCCCCACCGCTATACGATACCAATTCGCTAATGGATGAGGCATATAAGCCGCACAAGAAATTCCGTGCGCTGCGTCATCGTGAATTTGAATCCGCTGAAGCGGATGCCAGCAGCTCAACCAGCCAACCGGCACACAGTCCGCGCCAGAGTCCCACACCACATACGGCGCATATAAGTGTGGTGCAGACGCCACCAACAGCAGCAACAGTAACCGGTACAGCAGCAGCAACAGCAGCAGCAGCTGCAACAACAGCAACCAGTCAGCTACATATGCATCTAACACGCAATAGTCCCAGCCAGCAGCATCATCAGCAGCAACAACAACAGCAGCAACAACAGCAGCAACAACAGCAACAGCAGCAGCAGCAGCAACAATTGGGCTCAATGGCCAGCACGCATTCAGTTTTAGCCAAGTCTCTAATGGCTGAGCCACGCATGACTCCCGAGCAGATGAAACGCTCAGATATTATACAGAATTATTTGATGCGTGAGCCAGCGATTGCGGCCAGTAGTACTACAGGTGGTGGACGTAGTCCTAGCAGCCATTGTCCATCCCCATCTACTAGCTCACCACCGCCACCACCACAGCAACAGCTGCAGCAGCAGCAGCAGCAGCAACAGCAGTCACGTTGGGCCACAACTAGCTGCCAGCAACGGCAACAATCTGTATCGCCACACAGCAATGGTAGCAGCTCAAGCTCCAGTTCCAGCTCCTCATCTAGCTCGTCATCCAGTAACAGCAGCAGTAGCTGTCAGTATTTTCAATCACCGCATTCAACTAGCAGCAGCAGCAGCAGCAGCAGCAGCAGCAATAGTAACTCCGCCACATCATCGACGGCAACATCGACTTGTATAGTAACACCGCCGCCGCGTCCATCCCCAATGCTTGAATTGCAAGTGGATATTGCTGATCCAGCTCAGCCATTAAATCTCTCCAAGAAGTCGCCGACACCGCCGCCAAGTAAATTGCATGCGCTGGTCGCAGCTGCCAATGCTGTTCAGCGATATCCATCTTTGTCCGCTGATGTAACGGTTACCGCTGCCAGTAGTGCAGCTGTTTCGGCTGCCACACCCAGCGGTACACCGCCCACCAGCAGCACCAGCACGCCCACTGGCGTACCAGCTGTGCACAAAGTCATGCTGGAGGCGTAAGCCCTTCCAGAGCTGAGAGACTGATGGGTGGTGGCAATGGTAAGATGCTAAGGGATGTCTACATGTGTGCGTGTGTGTATGTATGTATATGTATATGTATGTGTGTGTGTGTGTATGTGTGTCTTTCACACACACACACACACACACACACAGACACACTTTCCTTAACATTGCAGCAATTGCTAGCATAAACAGGCACGCCCCCACAACTCCCTAACACCCACCATTGATAAACACCACAAATTGAAATGAAACGAAATAAAATTTGATGCGGCAAGAAAATCCCAAAATAAACAAAAACAAAACAAAATGAAACAGAAAGAAAGCCAGCAAAATAATAATAATAATAAACATATAAAAAGAAAAAGAAAAAGAAAAAAAACAAAAACAAAAACAAAAACAAAAACAGAAAAAAAGAAGATTTAATTAAATTATTTTAACTTTAAAAAAAAAAAAAAAAATTCACAAAGAAAAACAAAAACAAAAAACAAATTCAATAACAAAATGAACAAGTGTACAAAGTTTCAAATAAAAAATAAAAATAAAAAATAAAATGCATGCAATTTAAATATTTAAACTACAAGTTATTAATTAAATAATAAAACAAAAGATAATAATAAAAGGATGAAAATGAAAAGCAAAGAAAAAGTTAAATCAAATAAAGAATTTTGAACGCAGCTGCGTCTTTGCGGAGGTATTAAAAGCGGGCAAGGCAACAAATGAAACAACAAAATGAAGGGAATCCGTAAAAGAGAAATCAGTAAAAACAGAAGCAAAATAAAAAACAAAAAATAGTTTTGTAAAAAAAATTTTAATTATTTTTTTTTTTATTAATTAATTCAAATTTGGTTTCTTACAAAAAAAAAAAAAATCAATAAAATGGTTGGAGCCTTGCAGTCGCCAAATGTTTTTTTTTTTTTTTGTCAAACGTTTTCTATTTTTTTTTCTATATATAAAAAATAAACATATATATAAATTCTACTTTATGTATAACTTTCCGACTTTTCCTAAGCTTCTTCTTCTATATATATTTTTTTTTTTAAAAATTGTTTTTAAGTTTTAAGCGATTGTTGTAAATATTACTATTATTATTATTATTATTATTATTATTATAACATTTATATATTAATATATATATGAATATATATTTTAATTAATTATTAAATTAATTATAAAAATTATGTAGGCAAGCAAAGCGTTCAACCAACTACTTGCTTTTAGAATGTTTTTTGAAAAAACTGCAAATTTTTTTTTTCTTGTAATAATAATTTTTTTTTTTTTTTTTAATACTTTTAAGGCGAAATGCAAAACACATACACACCCCCAGAAGAATAAGCATTAAAATAAAAATGATTTGTACATTTTTTTTTTTGCGATCTCCGTAACAAAAATGCAAAAGAAAATTCAATATATTTTTTAAGTTTAAATAACAATTCAGTTTTTTTGAATTACAAAAAGTATAAAAAACATAAGCGTTTAATATTATTGTTTTCTAATTTTAAACAAAACTAAAAACCCCTTAAAACACAAAAATAATACAAAACAAACAAAAAAAAAACAAAGAAAGAAATTGAATATATTTAAAAAAATAAAAGAAAACTGCTTAATAAAGATAAAACAAAAAAACAAAATTGAAATTTACATGTATGAAATATGAAAATCACACAAGAAAAAAGGAAGAAAATAAATGCTTAAAGAGTTTTAGGAGCAAAACAAAAACCCAACGTTAAAAAATATTTGTTGTGTAAATAGTTAAATGTTAAAACAAAACGAAACAAAACAAAACAAAACAAAAGAAAAAAAAAACCAACGTATTTAAAATATGAAATATGCTTAAACCATTTAATGTTTAATTGGCGTAAAAATAATTAATAAAAAAAAAAACAGCAACAAAAACTTAGCAGCTGATAATAAAAAAAAATTCAGCAGAAATACAAATAAAAAAAAAAAACAAAAAAATACAAAACAAAGAAACTTGATGATACATATACAATATATATATATATATATATATATATATATGTACACTTATATATATATATAATTTTTTTTTTTTTTTTCAAAGCATAGTATACACTTGCGGTAGCAAAAAACTATTACATTAATTATATTAGAATTATGCAGTACTATTATAATTATTCTAATTCTTATGATTAATTAATTGCTATTTCTTTGGTAAGCAAAACAAAAAACAAAAAAAAAAACAAAAACAAAATCAAAAAAATGAAAAAACAAAGAAAAAAAAACACACGGCGCAGAAATTTGTATGTCAGATTAATAAAAAGAAAAATTGTTTAAAAAAAAAAATATAAATATAAAAAAAAAATCTTTAGTTTTTTATTTGATTTTTGCATTCAATTTATTTTTATTATTTATTTCAGTTATTCTATTTTATATTTTCTTTTTTCAGTTTATACTCTGTTCAAATGGTAAGCAGAAGGTTTATTGGTTATTTGCTTTACTTATACTTTTCTTCTTCTTTTTTTTTGACTACCGCGTATATTAAATAAAAAACAAAAAAATAAAATAAAAAAAAAACAAGAATCATAAATTAAAAGTTTTACAAATTTTATTTGTAAGTATAAACTTATACATATATAAATATCAAATAAAAATTTAAAAGAAAATAAGAACAAAAATAATAATAAATAATAAAATAAATCGCAGCGAGTGCGCAAACATTAGAATTGTTTGTGGAGAATTCACTTAAAGCAGAAGAAGCAGAAGATTGACAAAAAATGAATACAATAAGCATAAAAATTATGAAATCTTAAACAAAAAACAAAAATTAAATAAAAAATTTAATAAAAAACAAACATACATATACATACATATTATGAATATATTCTTTTAAAATTTATGCAAGCAGACAAGTGCAGGTCGTAAAGAGGAGAAAGGATAATGAATAATTGAAGGTTATAACTAATATAACCATAAATAAAAAATATCACACTTCAATAATGATATATATATATATATATATATATGTATACATCTATTAATATATATATATATATATATATATATGTACATACTTTATGTATGTATTATATAAAAAAAAAAACAAAATTTTTTTTCGTGTGTGTGTATAATTGTCCGTAATTTTTAGCAAGAAAAAAACTAAAAAAAAAAACAAAAAAATATTTAAAAAAAAAACAAAAATTAAAAATAAAAAACTAAAAATCAAATATTGTATGAAAACTGATTAACTTATGAACTAAATGTAAAAAATACCAAAAAAAAAAAAAAATACTTTGCATCGTTGTGCGACAGTAGCCTGTCTTCACTGGGTATCTATCGTTAGGTATTGTGGTTTTTTTGTGCAGAATAAAAAGCAAAAAAAAAAAAAAATTAATAATAATATATATATAAAAGAAAAAAAATAAAAGAAACAGCGATAACTGAAACAATGAAATTGCGACAATTAAGCGTATAATTTACAAGCCGTAAATATTAAATTAAAAAAAGAGAAGAAATTATTTCAGCTAACAAACAAACAAGAAGAAAAACTAAAAAGAACATAACCTAGCTGAACTCCCAATACAATACGTTGCTTGGCATGAAAAACTACATATAAATACACAATATATATATATATATATATATATAAATATATGTTTATATATATATTTATATATATATATATAAATCAGTCACGATTTGTGAATTGAGGCAACAGACAACAGTTTTTAAAAGATGACGGTCAAAGTACACATGTATGTAAATTGTTGCGAAATCAGCAGGAATAAAATTTGAAATGAAATATTTAAAAAAAGAAATTAAATAAAAAAAATACAAATATAAATATATTTATATATATATATATATATATATATATAAAAATTTATATATATATATATATATATATATATAAATAGAAGTATATCTGGTATATATATATGGTAAAAAAAATTATACCAAAAATAGCTCCACAACAAAAAGAACGAAATATTTTTTTTTTTTGTGAAATAAAATAATATTGCAGTTTGTTTTAAAACCAAAATGGATTATGTGAATAAAATATGAAAATAAGTATTTAAAATATATCAACAAAAATTACATAAAAACAGAAAAAAAAACAAAAAAAAAAAAGAATGGGTTTTGGCGTTTTATTTTGCAGTTAAGATAACTTTTTTTTTCAGCCTGTTAGAAGTCTTCAAACTTCTCAGAAATCTCATTTGGATACTGGACCAGTTATGCCAATCAAAACTGTTATACAAGTTAATTTATGCCAAGAAGTTGTCTAAGACTGAATTCGAGTTTAACAATTGGTATAAATGAAAACTATTATACGCACGTGTTATATGATATGTATAACAATTTGCGCGTTTTGATTTGCTAAGGGTATTTAATAGTATAGCACTTATTTTTAGTATGAAATTACTTGATATTTTAGTATGTGTCATACACAGGGATTTCTTCTTCTACATCGTTTTGGGTCGTCAGTGTTAGCGTCGGCGTCGGCGTTGGCGTCGGCGTCTGTGTCGGTTGTGGCAATGGCAACGGCAACGGCAACGGCGTCGTTGTATGCCCGGCGATAATTTTCAATGTCGCCGGCTCTATGTATTTTGGAATTTTGCCCGTGACCTTGGGCGTTAAATGTCGCAAAATAAATTTGCCGAAATAATCAAATAAGCGTGCTCTCAGTGGGTGCAAAACGTATGAAGGGCAACGGAAGGGGGGCATCAAGCGATTGGCGAGCGTGAGTGCCGCGTGTAGATAACAGGCAGTCAGATAGCGCCAGGCCCATTTGCTGTTTAGCGTAAAGGGCAGAGTAAGCGAAGAGGCCTAAAGACGCCTCATTCTATATATATATATATATATACATATATACTTCTATATACATATATATGTATATATGTAGAAAGAGAGGGAAAGCAAGAGGATGCGCACTCAATTGAATATCTTCAAAGTCAATGTCAAAGCTAAGGCAGACAGATAAAATGTTAGGTGAATGTGTATATAGGGGCAGTTTGTTTGGGGCGCAACAAATTAACAAAACTGTACAATATGGCGTATGAGTAATGAATGACAAGACAACAAAAAAAAAAAACAACAAATTAAATAAAAAAAATATTATATACATATACAGAATACTAGTAGGAAATGTAATAGTCTGAGTTAAAATGAAAATCGATAATAAAATTCAAATGATCCGCATGGAATATGCCATGCTAAAAACATTTCTCTTACTAATTCTACATTTTGTATATTTCTAACAATATATATATATGTATATACAATCTATATATGTATAATAATATATATATATATAAATATTATTTTTTTTTTGCGTATTTCACCTTGAAATCAAACAAGCCTCAAATAAATTAATACACACAACGTGCGCAAATTCCACGACAAGAAACACAAAAACCCAACAACAAATACAACACAATACGAATACCTATTTAAGTATGTATTGCGAAATAAGAACAAATACAACTGCGTGTGGTCTGTGTGTGTATTGGTTGACGTGGGGAAGGGGGAGCGCAAAAAAAAGAAAAAAAGAAAAAAATAATAATATAAAAACAAAATTTCAAGGTTAACTGATTAGACGAAATTAACAAAGCTCTAGCAGATGATTGAACGTACGAAACAAATATAGGCAGGGAGCTGTGAGCTGGGAGCTGGCAGCCGGCAGCTGGTAGCAGGGCGCTATAGAAAGCGGGGTGTAGGCAGAGGTTCCGGGAAGCGGATGATGAGAGCACGCGCTAAAAAAAAGCCCACGCAACGTAGTTACTGATGGTGCGTGTGCGTAACTCGGCTAACCGAACTCGTCACAGCCGAAGTCTCTAATGCTAGAACCCGAACTTACACACATACACACACATACATACACTCGCATACGCATAAAGCGCCTACCCACTAAACCTGTACCCTGCTTCCATACCGCCCGTCCGACCGATGTACCTGAAATGTAACAAACGAAAACTTGCCCTCCGCCACATAACCATATTGAGGCATTAATTATTTTCTACTGTTGCGCTTATTAGAATTATGAATACTTGAATACTCTTCAGTTCAGTTCAACTCAAACAAATAATTAATTCATTTATTTAAATGTCTACAATGTCAGCACTTAATGGCTCCATAGGCAATAGTCTTACTAGCTAACTATGTAATAGACTATGTAACATTTAGACTGATGTTTGATTGATGTTTTTAATGAAAATTTACTTTAAAATCATTTCATTTATATTATAGATAGATTGCAGTTCAATTGAAAATATTATGTCAAAGATATTCCCTTGAATTGGCATTATAAATCTGTATTATATTTTTAACTTATTTGCCAGTAGCAAAACAAATGATTTACGTGAATTAAAATGAAAACACAAAAAATTTTACTGTAAACAAAAAATATTTTTACGTTTTTGATATAAAGTAAATATATATATATATTATAACACATACATATGCATATATCTACGTACATTTTAAACTGACGATAATACAATAACAAATACAGACATATACATATATATATATATATTAAAAGCAAATTCAAACAAATACAAAGCAAAATGCGCTTGACATTGAACTTGAACTGCAGTGCAGTCGATGACGACGTTAACGTCAAAGTCAACGGCAACGGCAACGGCAATGGCAACGCCAGCGTTAACGTTAACGTCGCTGCCAGTGTATATAGTGTGTATAGAGCTGATATCAGAATCAACAACAACAGCGACAGCGTCAGCAACAACTGCTTTTATTACTGTTGTGTTTGCTGTTGTTGTTCTTGTTATTCTTGTTGTTGTTGTTGTTGGGGGCAACTGTTCTCATATTGAATAGAAGAAAAAAAATAAAAATGAAAACAGATAAAACTAAAAATGTTGCAAACTTCGTTGTAAGCATTAAATCAAAAGCCAAAGCAAAAGCAATGAAAACAATTTGATTTTGTTTCTTGAAAACTTTTTGAAAAAGAAAAACTTTTGCTAAAAATCATTTTTGGGTTATCCCTGTAAGTTTGCATAGAAACCTTTGGCATAAACCTTTTTATTTTTTTTATTATTTTTTTTTTTCTGTTTTGTTTAGGCTCTTAAATTTGATGAGTCGTAAAATGTAAATTCGAAACAAAAAAAATAAATAAATAAATATTATAATATATTGTTTACTTAGCCGAATTTAATATACTTGCGTGAACTTAGCTCAACAGGTAACAAAAGGTAAGAAAATAGCTAAAGAAATTTTAGTAAAATTTTTTAATTTTTTTATCTTTATATATAAGCTATGTAAAAGAAGAAGCAGAACAAACTTAAATGCCATTTACGTTATGCTAGAATTAGGCATAATTAATTGTGTCTAAAACCTAAGCAGACTTAAGCTAATTCAAATCTAACTTAAACTATACTTGGGTGACTTATTAGGAATATCTACTTCTACAGGATTGTAAGCAACCTTTGCCCTTTATATTTATATATATATATATATATATATCATAAAGAATAAATTGATAAAAAGTTTATAGAATATGCTCAATGTTATTGCCAAAAAAAGAGTTGCTGATTTCAATATTTATTTATACCTTTTGATGCTCGTTAAAGCAGAATTCCTTAGACGCAAACTTAAAAGTTACAAAGTATTAAATATTCGGTGTGTGTTATATATCTCTTACCAAAGTTCACAACCAATGCTCCGGGCTGGGTGTAAAGTTATGCTAAGAGCGCAAATTACGTGCGTAGGCGAGGCAATGGGCGTTTGGTTTATTGTATGCTACGACGTTTTGTTTTTTTTTGGGGGGGGTTTGGGTGGTGCTGTGACGGCTTGGGTGGCTTGTATATTGTGGGTGTATATTGTCTGCTGGCATTGGCATTTACCAAGGTCACATTGACAAGTGTTGCACGCGCCTGCGATTGACAAAATGTGTAGGGGTTGTTTGCTGTTGCTTCTCCTTCTTTCATATTACTTCTGCTTCTTCTTCTTCTTCTTCTTATTCTTCTTCTAATCAGTATAGGGGTGTTGTATATATACAGTATACAGTATACAGTTTTGGTGTGCGTAGGTGATGCGTAAGCTCATTTCATTTGCCACTTGCTTGCTTTGTATTGCTTTGTTCTTGTTTGCATTTACCGTTTTGCCTTTTGCACATTGGCACGCGCAAGCTACACACACTCACTCACGCACATTTACATACACATACGCAAGCAAACATACACACACACACACATATATATATATATATATATATATATATATGTAGAGCACTGCAACAGTCAAAAGTCTGTTTGATTTGCTGAACAGATTCAAAAAAAAAGGAGGAAAAAAAAATTATTTTTTTTACAGTTTAAGCAGATTTATTAAGAGTCCTTCGATTTGATTGTTTGCTTTGACAACACAGCAGAAAAAAGCGTTGACATTTTCCACTCCAATAACTTGGTTTAAGACTCAGTTTTAATCTTGTGCCAGCATTAGGGCCAATAATGCCGGAATGTGTGCCCTTGATCGAAGGATGTGCGTGATATCTACACTAAAGGGTTGAAGGGTTTAATACATGCATATTATTATTTTATTAATTATTTCAATTATATATATAATACAGCCTTTAATTAAATGTCTAAGGTCAAACTTCACTTCCAATAATTTGTTTTATTTTTTTTCGTTTAAATTATTCAAAATATCTTTAATATTTAAAGCCTTAACTTAAAGTATAAAATAAAAAGCTTTATTTAATTTGTTTTTGGAAAAATATAAAATTAATTAATTATAATTTAAATTATAATTTACACCTTAGATCATAACCCCTCACCAACAATTAATATTTTTATTTTATTTATAAATTTATTAAATTTTTTTTATGACTTAAAGTATAAAAAAAAATTTATTTATTTATTAAAAATGTAAAAAATTAATTATAGTATAAAAAATAAATTTATTTAATTATTAAAAAAGTTAAAAATTAATTATTTTCAATTTAATATATAATTTAAGCCTTTAATTAAATGTCTAAGGCCAAATCCCAATTTTTAATAATTTTTTTTTATTTTATTTATAATTTTATCAATTTTTTTTTTTGTAATATTTTAAGCCTTAATTTAAAGGACAAAATTTTATTTATTTTTAATTAAAAATGTAAAATATATATATATATAGATATAATTTTATTATTTATGGCAGAAAATATTCATATTTTTTATTAAATTGTTCAATTTTGTGTTGTATTGCTTGAATAATGCTCGATCTTTGACAACGGTAAATGTCAATATTTTTGCTGCCAACAATATATTGCCAACAAGTAGCAGAAAATTTTGCAGTTCAAAAAATCTCCTTCAGAAAGGTCAAAAGCGAAATCCTGGCAGCAGCATCCTGTCTCTGTATGCCTGTGTGTGTGTGTGTGTGTGTGTGTGTGTGTGTTAACGCGGGACAAGGACAAGGACAAGGTGTTGGGGGCAACGACTACGCGTGTGTTGTGTATTGAAATGTCCTTGACAATAACATTGCATGCCATCAGTTGGTGGTGGGCCAGGTCGTTGGTACACTGAGTTGCTGAGTCGTTTTGGTCGCTGGGTCGTTGGGTCGCTGGGTTGTTGGGTTGTTGGATTGTTGGGTTGTTGGGCTGTTGGGCTGTTGCTGGCTTCAATGCTTTGGTTGTGCCAATGTGGCGCGTGAAAATTTTCTTTACACAGAAAATAACGTGGGATCGCCTGTCCTGAGCATGCTTGATTGCTTATTTACACGTGGCAGACATTCGGGAATATGCTCAGATTATTTTGCCGCCCCTTCCTTTCCCGGACCCTCTTGCTTTTACTGTTTGTAGCACAATTTTATAAATTGAATTTTGCATTCACGTAGTAAAATTTGCTGCCAGTATATTGAATGTGTGGGAGTTGTTTGAAGACAGGATAACAGACACGTTTGCTGCTAATTGAGTTTTATCTAGGTAAATGGACAGCTCCCATAGGTGTCAAATTTTTATCAAACATAATAATATATAAATGTATATATATATATATATATATATATATATATATATATAGAATATCATTTGTTGTAAGCAATTTGGTTTGAGGTTTTGTTTTTGGTTTGTTTGGAGTCGGTCTGGGCCAAGGCAAACAACCGCACCAAATACACGCGCGGTAACCTCTTGAGCCAATAACCTAGAGCAATTTTGCTATTTACACAATTACAACAACAAAATATTTACTTAGCCCACCCGTTGCTACCAATTTCCATTCTCATTTTCATTCCCATTTCCATTTTCATTTTCATTTCCAGTCTCATACCAACATCAAACAAAAACCAAACATGAGACGCAATGAAATTGCGTCGAAAGTATTTTTGGTGAACATTTGTCGAGCTGAAGCTTGAAGCGAGAGCATTGTATAGGGATTGGAATTCTATATATGTATCTGTGTGTGTGTGTGTAGGTGTGTATGTTTTATGTAGTATGTAGTATGTAGGTGTGGTTGGGTATGTTAGTATAAAGGCAGAGAGAACTTTTACCAAAATTATATTGTATTAACCCACCAACCCCCAAAATAAATTTATTATTGCTGCTTCTTTCACTCCCAATTTTGGTTTCGCATTCAAGGTCAAAGTTGAGCGCTGGTCGCAAATATAAAAGCAAAAAGTTACCAAAAAAGAAATTAAATAGGCTAATTCCAACTTTGCAATGCGCTTTCCCAACTTAGGGACCAACCAATATATCTATTAAAATATAACACTAACTATTTAAAAAATAACACAGTTAAAGGTTATTATTATACAGTTAAACTTAAATGTACAGAAATATAGAGTATAATTGTTAAGCCAAAGTTTTGACTATAGCTAAAGTAACCTATTGGGATAGGGTATTTGTTAAGAGGTTTGTGTATTGCGCCGAATCGTCAGGCGTTGGTGTTAGTCCTTGGTGCCTGGGCAGGTTACCACCCTTACAATGAACCCATCCCTGGATAAGCAAACGCACACACGCATGCACAAACAAACATACTCACACACATACACTGTCATACATGTACTGATAAAAGTTTTTTGATTGAAATATTTCTGCTGTCACTTGACCTTAATCAAGAGATGCTCAACAAAAATATCAAAGGATGTTGTTTTGGCTT
>JBAMBS010001033.1:0-80524 GCA_037044455.1 Zygothrica quintamaculata
TTGCATCAACATCTCAAGGTTAAACTTGGTACTAATATTAAGAAAGATTAGTTTCTCACTAAAACTCTTATAATAATTTCCTCTTTCATAAATTCGTGTCATAACACTTTTGTTTCTTTATGTGTTTTTTTTTTGGTTTTATTTAATTGCTGGCAATAAATATAAACATCTTTTTGAAGGTTTAATTTTAATTTAATTTTATTTTGCATTTTGTTTTCTGTCTTTTAGTTTTAATTTTTCTTTCTTTCTATGTTTAGTTGTTGTATCATAACTCTCATAACTAATTTAATTAATTTTCTACTTTTTAATATAACGCGGGAAGGGCGTCAGCGTTGGCAGAGGACCGCGCGGAGGTCGCTGCGTTGTGTACTGGAAGTATGTTGCATAGTGGGCAACGAGCTCGGGTGAAAGGCGATGCTTGTTTGTACCACTCGAAGATAGTGATGATTCTCTGTTGTAGATGCTGTTGGGTCGCGAGATACGTGTGTGCAATGCCTGCGGCCTTACAACATGTGGCACATTGCGTGCAGTGGTTGGGGTTTTAGTAGTGGTTGGGACTGTCTTAGGTTGTAAGGGAGCAAGCACATGCTGCACAGAGGTGCGTGCCTCTTCAGGTTGTGGGCTTAGTGCATCGCTGGTAATTGGTTCAGCTAATGGTGGCAGTAAGTCCAATGAGAGTTGCAGTCCTTTCAGGTTACTGGGCCTATCATCATTTTGATGCGATTCTTTGATTTTTGCTTGCTCTTGCTGATAGTTTGTAGGCTTTGTAGCCAGTAGGGGCGCCTCCGTTGTTGTCTCCTCATAAAGTGGCGGCAATAAATCATTGAATGGCACCAATAAGTCCTCAGGCGGCGCTTGATTTATGTGGGACACATCGGCGGTACAGAGGCAAATCATTGCGGCAGCTGCGATTAATAACTGTGAAATAGTTGGGAAACGATAAAATGAATGATGAATTTTAGATTGTTTTCTGTTTGCATACAATAATTGCTTTGCTTTTTAATAAATGCAGTTTTTTTTTTTGGATATGTCTAATTTGGACGGATTTTTATGGCAGCTCATTTGGTTATACTAATGCTCAAAATTAGTGTATGTCTTGGCCTGTAGCTTGAAACCTAACTTGAAGAGTAGGCAGTATTTCAGTTTGACCATTATAGATAGATATTTTTTCCTATATTAAGGAATGAGCTGTATTTATCTTGGAATATAAATATTCGAATTTGAAACCTGTCTGAGTGTCAAGCGACAACAGTTTACGGAATTCTTTAAAAGTTTTGGCTTTAATTAGTTGAACAAATTTATGAATTTGTCTAATGAAATAAAGAAGGAAATTACTGTATACTTACTATATATATAAATATAGTTGGGAAATATATATATATATTTATACATATATTATTTTATGATATTTCAATAGAAATGCTTGGAGACTTCTAACAGTTTGCAAGGTAGTCCGGTGCCTTAGTAATCTGTCACTGTACCTGCTAGCGCCCATAGTCGGTGTTCATGCGGTGATTGGTGATGGACCGCACAAACTCTGTTTGCAAATTCGATACCTAGATGGCGGTGACAACTGAACGTTAATACTAATGAAACTAAATAAATAAGTATAAACATAATTTAGGGCTGCTAAGACGATAATAATAGTAATACAATTAAAATAGCAGCTACTCAAATAAAAATTAAATTTTTAAAATAGGTAAAGAAATGCCTACAAATTATTCATAATATTTTTTTACTGATAAATAAAACATTTAAAAATTTTCTTTAAGAATATATATATTCAAAATATTTAAAAATAAAAGTTAGTTTATAAATAGTGTTAATTTTCTAAAATGATTTTTATTCGTTTATTTAATATATAAAAGAAAATCATAATAAGACTGCAATTCCAGTTTAGAAATTTTATAAATCAATTAAAAATTTTTTTTGGTTTCTAATTTGATTCTTTCATTTACTAAGTATGATTTAATTTTTTTATTTATTTTTATTATGTCAATCGATTGCCCATTATTATCTCCGATATATGTGAGAAAATATGTTTGATCCGATGTATTCAACTCTACAAATGACTCTCCAGGCACTGTTCGCCGATTGGGGGGTCTTAGACCAGTAACTACTCGCAAACAAACGGGGCGTACTTTGGCTGATAATATAAAAGGCCTAATCATTTTTAAAAATCCCAATTGATTGCTGTAAGTAAAGAACAGTTATATATTAATATATAATATAGCTAAAAGTTTATTTCAGGCTTACATTTTTTTCATATTGATTCCGGCAATATATTGCAAATCGTAACCGTGCTCTTGGTCTGTATTAAAGGATTGATTTTGATTACCCAATACAATTATATAATCTGCAGGTAAGGGGGACTTTGTGGGAAAACAATTAGCTGCAGTTACAACATGGAATGGATCCACTATTACACCTAAGCAACTATGATCATATAATTTATTTACATTTCGCTTAAATATGCTAACAATCCAAGGATGTCCTTTTACAGTAGGAAATGTCTTTCCGCAATCGGGAATACAGTCCAGACTGTTAATGCTTTGCCTTATCCATGTACCATTTTGTTGGCAAACTGCGTCAGCCTTATTGACTGTTGAAATCTGATTATATCCAGTAGCACATCTCATTTCTGCTCTGCAATTTTCATATACTGCATCTTTGTTAATATCGATGATATTATCACCTCTCTTAAACACTGTTTGAAGACTAGGGTTGTTTGTAATATCGGTGGTCCGGCAAATTTTAAAACATTCTGCCCAGTTAGTTTCCCATGTTCCATTTGTGCATGTATTGATATCCTTACCTTGTAGAAAATAAGTTTCCTTACATTTTATTTTGACCGACGATTTATGGGAGATTATTCTATCCGTTTCGTATATAATATTATTATGCACATCACTTATATACACAGCGGATTTATGTTTTGGTATTCGGCACGATGTTTCAATAATTACTGGAACGGCAGGTGTCGGTTTTTTAAGGGTGTAGATAGGCAGACGAGTCACGGCATCATACACTTTCCAATTTTCGATCGTGGAGTCATTTTTAACTTTGACACATATTTCATCAATCTCATCTGATCCATCTGCACAATCAGTTAATTTGTTGCAAAGAGCAGTATTTGCAATGCACCCACCATAAGCACAATGAAATGAACCTGGTTGACATTCATCTCCATTCTTACATATATCTGGTGCTTCATCAGACCCATCGGGACAATTGGTTTGTCCATCGCAAACATTGCTATATCCAATGCATTGCTTAGATTCTTGACATTCAAATTGCTCGTAACTTTCAAACCTGTACAATTCATCATATTAAAGCAATAACTAAATATTAAGCAAATTGTATAACTATAAACTTACCTACAATTACCGTGAAAATTAGCCTGTACTTTATTACAAGCATATTTATTTTCATCTGTGTTATCCCAGCAATCATTGGTACCATCACAATGCTTTTTTTCTGAATAGCATCCACCATAAGAACAACGTTTTTCCGGACATACATTATTATAACAATGAATAAATGTCTCATCACTTTTATCAGGACAATCCATATAACTATCGCATTTTCTTTGACTATCTATGCAGGTTCCATCGTTACATTGGAATTGGGTATCACGGCAAATTGATGTATTCGATGGCTTGGCATTGGCTGTAAATATTTTATGCAAATAATTTAATTAAAAACTAATTAGAAAACATATTATAATTTTGTTTATTTGTCACGATTTATTTAAGAAATTAATTTTGATATTTTGATTTAAAGAAAGTATACATATTTATATATGTATATAAAATTCTTAATCACTTTATTATTTCTTATATTTAGAAAAAATAAATATATATTTTATTACCAGAATTCAAGCACTGCAATATAATACATAGGCCTAAAATATTATATATATATCCACTAATCATCATTTCAATTATATCAAAAATTTATTACTTTCATCTACTGCGGAGAGAGAACTATTCGCGATTGATTCTTGCGGCATACTGAAACTCACCAATTACACGCTTTAGTATATATATACGCGTGATTATATATATATATATATATATATCCATGACTGAAGGTAGATAAGAAAAAAAAAATAAGAAAGCTGTATTAGTAGTTGTGTACCCGACTGCCAGATCCCCTTAACCCAAATACACAAACATACGCCCACATATGCACACATTCACACACACTTTTTGTGCGACTTTTGGAATACTCTTAACTGTCGTCTGTTATCCCAGCTCTTATACTTCGGTACAAAATAAACACACCTTAAAATTCTAAACAGATTTCAAGACTTTAATTATTGTGTCTGAGTAGCCATAAAGACATTCCCCTTTCTTTCTTTCCATATAAGCTATATTTTCTTTGAATTATTAATCCTCTCACTATATACAATTCAGATGATTTCACATATTTTGCATTGAACTTCATTCCTGTACATCTTTGCATACTCTTACCTAATAAGTCAGTCGATTCGTTTACACTCTTTCATTGTTATATATACAACTATAATTCATACATTCATACAGAAAGCTATTAATTAGATATATACACATTCGACTTATACGAATGTGTATATCAGCATATTACTAGAAATAATTTTATTTTAATGTGTTTGCATTTTGAACTGACTGCCAAATCGCTATATATATATATACATATATTGAATGCAGATGCTAAAATAAATTCAATTTAAATTTGTTTATTTTTCTATATGGTCTATACAGATGATTCAAAAAAATTTGTATTTTCCAAGAAGTCAAATCTATCAACAAACAGAATATCGTTATGGAAAAAAACCTTAAATAATTAAATAATTATATTTTGATAGAGGATAAGCAGATTCTCAGCAATATTATTTAGGAAAATTTCAATATATTTCTGTGTACTTTTAATTGTTTATAATTTGTTTGGTGTCAATAATGTCCATAAAAAAGATATAAGTGTGTAGAGTTGTTGTTGTGTTGTTAATTATATTATTCAAAATATATATTTATCACGAAAAAAATTTATCGAATGAAGGCAACGTGCGTCAACTAAAATTTCATGGCGTACACACTCGATAATTCACTATTATTATTATTGATGTGAAATACGTAAATAAAATGCGATAACAAGTAAATAATTCTAGAATTCAACCAAATAATTATTATTATTACTTAATTAAATTTTTTCTTTTTTATTATATTTAAAAGTAATGAGAATGATGGCCAACAAGTTAAAGCCGCAGCCAAAACA
Organism: Zygothrica quintamaculata; assembly: GCA_037044455.1. Taxonomy (NCBI): domain Eukaryota; kingdom Metazoa; phylum Arthropoda; class Insecta; order Diptera; family Drosophilidae; genus Zygothrica; species Zygothrica quintamaculata. The sequence continues at coordinate 5,257 of JBAMBS010001033.1, forward strand.
ATAACAATGATTCTGGGAATAAAACTACTTTCATAAAGATATCAATATGAGACTTCAGTCAAGTGATTGTGTACTGCCATTTGTCTATTCAAAAATAGAGAGACAACAGAATAAGTCCAGAGGGAATAAGAAAAGAGAACTGTTGAAAGAAATTATTTCATTTTTGGTTGTGAATTCGAACGACACAATACGCTCAGACATAACCAGTAGCTGTAGCTAACTGAATATAACTTTGCCGACAAACATGTATATATATATATATATATATGAGCCGAAGGTGCCAGCAGCCAGTGTTCATTTTTTAATTATTAAGCTTAGTATTTAATACTAGACCTAATATTATAAATAAATAAATGATAATATATATATATATATGTATATATATAATGATGATTTGATATTGAATCATTGAAAAAAATAAAAATAAATAAACAGTCAATTTATGTGTTACCATTAATCAAACACTGTAATATTAAGCATATGCCTAATACATTATATATACAACTTTTATACATTTTTTTTCACATTTATATACCGAGAAAAGAGAACCATTCGCGATTGCCGCTTGTTCAATACTAGATGCAGCATTTGTAGCTAATTTTTTCAATATAGATGATGCAGTCAATGTGTTGTATATATAGAGACAGTGGAATACCCCAAGCAGCTATATATATCAAGTATATATATATATATATATAAATATATATATATATTTATATATATTTTATATATATATATATATATATATATATATATATATATATATATTTATTTATTTTTATTTTATATAATTGTTGCTGATACAGAATATATGAACATTGTGTAAATTATACCATGGCTATAGTATTTGTTAGTTTTTCATCAAATGCTTATAATCTTTTCTGCTGCCGAAAATTATATATTTACGGCATCTCTAGACGACTTTCTATATTGTTGAAAAATATCATAGATTTAATCCGGCCTGTTTTACCATTCAGGCTGATTGGGTCACTATTGTTACTAGCGATATGTGTAAGGAAGTATTTTTGTCTTTCTGTGTCTAGTTGTACCAATGGCTCTCCGAGGATTGTTCGTTGAGTTGGACTATTTACTTCGTCAAATCCTTTCAAGCAAACGGGACTCACTTTGTCTGATAATGGAAAAGGATGCATTGTTTTAACCAATGTCAGTTTCTCCCTATGAATAAAGAATACATTATTTTTATTATTATTCTATAATATAAAATATTATGAGTTACTTACAGTACTGTGTTCTTGATATCATACGTGTATGTATAACGGTAGCTTTTATCATCGCTATTGAAGGTTCCATTTTGTCTACCTAGTGTAACAATGTAGTCCAAATGACTGGGTGATTCCTCGGCAAAGCAACTAGTTGCGGTTAAAATATAGAACGGATGAATTATAACTCCTAAGCATTTATATTCAAATGTTTTATCTGAAGCTTTACGAAATATGCTAACAATCCAAGGATATTCTGCAGTTGTATTTACTGCGTTTCCACATTCGGGTTTACATTTAAGTGGACCAAAAGCGTTCAATTTAGTCCATGATCCATTTGGTTGACAAATTGCTTCATAGCTAGTAACTGAAGTGGTAGGTTTATATCCTGTATTACAAGTTACTTGTGCTCTAGAATTTAAAACTATCATCTGTCGTCCAAAGTCGACATCTTGTTCTTTGCGAAAATTTCCTTTTAAGCTGGGATCATTTATGAGGTCAATTCGGCGACAACCCCTTCCATAGGCTATACACAATAGAAAAACAAATAGAAAAATTACAAAAAAAATATATTATTAATTACAATAAATTATAATAATAATTATATAAAAATCTGGCTATAAATTAAATAATCTTACCTATTTCCAAGCATTGAAGTATCAAGCAAATGCCTAATACTAATTTGAAACTAAGTTTTTTATTCATTGGAATCGGAAAAGATTTCAGAATAAACTTTCCGTTTTGAATAATTTTTGTGTACTGAAATTTGATTTCCCATTTACTTGCTTATTTACCTATTATGAAATTCGTTAAATATATATATAAAAAAAAATATTTCTTTTCAAAGTATTCAAAATTGTATGTATGATAAGAATATTGGGGTTATCACCAAAGCGAATAGAGTGTTATTAAAACTATTTTATGAATTATACGTGGTTCATGATGTAACACTTGAAAACTGGAATTTTATTTAGAATATATTTTTAAATATATACAAATATATTTGTCTATATATTTGTGTCTTATTATGTTTAATTATATTATTTATTATCTATTAAACTAATCTTACTAATGTTTGTTAAGTTCAAATTCTTTATAGTTAAATCTGTGGATGTTCTCTTTCTAGAGTATTGTTTTGTCGATTTTAAATTAATAGTTCCAAATTTCAGAAATATTTTAATCAGTGTCTAACTAAGTCAGACAAGAAATCATAAGACAAAAGAGTTTAAATTATTAACAAATTTTAATTAAAAGATTTAGTTGGTGTGAGAGCAATCGCAAAAAAATCTTTGCTGTGTAACTATGTGAGAGAGACAGAGATAGCTATATCGTAATCGAATCATTCTGAGCTTCGACAAATATTCAAAACAAAATAATTAAACACAAAATAAAAATGCGGAAAGCGAATGAACAATAACTCAACCACAGCAAGTCTTCACAGAGAAATATAAGAAAACTTGAACTTAATAGAATGAGAGAAATTCTGCAATTGATGTATTTAATGCTGAGGTTAAATGATTTATTGACCTCATTAAATATGAAATAAAAAATTTAGTGCAGAATTAAAGTGCTGCTAGTTATCTATCTATTCTAAAAGATCAAAAGTTAGTACGGGGCACATGAAAAAATTTCACCAAAATTATAATCATATAAGCAGTAAAATATTTAAGTTAAAAGGGGTTACTGGAAATTCATATACAAATGTTGGACATTAATTAAATGAAAATATTAATTAAATTAAGTAAATTACAATTACATTTTTTAAATAATATATATTTAAACATGTTTATAATAAATTTGTAAAATAAAATTTATTAACCTTAGGAATATTATAAAAAGTTCAAAAACTATATAAATTATTAAAAGTTTTTGTTTCATTTTATGTTTTTATACTATGTATCAATAGTACAGAATGTAAACCATTAAGAGCTAAAAATATAATATTTATAACAAATTTTTGTTTATAATTGCATATTGTTATATCCAAATTGATCTAGGTACAGAATATTTCGCAGATTCTTCCAGTTTTCGTGCGCTGTCTAGATAGTTGCATCAACATCTCAAGGTTAAACTTGGTACTAATATTAAGAAAGATTAGTTTCTCACTAAAACTCTTATAATAATTTCCTCTTTCATAAATTCGTGTCATAACATTTTTGTTTCTTTATGTGTTTTTTTTTTGGTTTTATTTAATTGCTGGCAATAAATATAAACATCTTTTTGAAGGTTTAATTTTAATTTAATTTTATTTTCATTTTGTTTTCTGTCTTTTAGTTTTAATTTTTCTTTCTTTCTATGTTTAGTTGTTGTATCATAACTCTCATAACTAATTTAATTAATTTTCTACTTTTTAATATAACGCGGGAAGGGCGTCAGCGTTGGCAGAGGACCGCGCGGAGGTCGCTGCGTTGTGTACTGGAAGTATGTTGCATAGTGGGCAACGAGCTCGGGTGAAAGGCGAAGCTTGTTTGCACCACTCGAAGATAGTGATGATTCTCTATTGTAGATGATGTTGGGTCGCGAGATACGTGTGTGCAATGCCTGCGGCCTTACAACATGTGGCACATTGCGTGCAGTGGTTGGGGTTTTAGTAGTGGTTGGGACTGTCTTAGGTTGTAAGGGAGCAAGCACATGCTGCACAGAGGTGCGTGCCTCTTCAGGTTGTGGGTTCAGTGCATCGCTGGTAATTGGTTCAGCTAATGGTGGCAGTAAGTCCAATGAGAGTTGCACTACTGGCAGGTTACTGGGCTTATTATCATTTTGATGCGATTCTTTGATTTTTGCTTGCTCTTGCTGATAGTAGGACTTCTTTGTAGGCTTTGTAGCCAGTAGGGGCGCCTCCGTTGTTGTCTCCTCATAAAGTGGCGGCAATAAATCATTGAATGGCACCAATAAGTCCTCAGGCGGCGCTTGATTTATGTGTGACACATCGGCGGCAGAGAGGCAAATCATTGCGGTAGCTGCGATTAATAACTGTGAAATAGTTGGGAAACGATAAAATGAATGATGAATTTTAGATTGTTTTCTGTTTGCATAACATAATTTGCTTTGTTTTCGCTAGCGTAGCTTTAAAAAAATAATAAATGCAGTTTTTTTTCGGATATGTCTAATTTGGACTGATTTTTATGGCAGCTCATTTGGTTATACTAATGCTCAAAATTAGTGTGTGTCTTGGCCTGTAGCTTTAAGCCTAGGCTGAAGAGTGGGCAGTAGCTAAAATTGGCCTTCATTGGATGATATTTTTTTTTTATTAGTTATGTGAAGGGGACTAGCTATAGCCTTGTATTCTATGCTAATCAAGAGAACTAAACAGCGTACTCCTAGGAATATAAATTTGATTCTGTTTTGGAACCTGTCCGAAAGTCAAGTGACAATTTATAATAAATTTGCGGAATGTTGAACATTTTGGGGCTGGAATTGGATTAGGAAGCAATTTATGAACATGTCTATTCCATTAAATTGAATTGCAAATTTATATTTCATACCAAAAATTCATCGTCATCATTAATACCAACGGGTTATTAGTTAATTTTTCAAATATCTTGAAATTGGCAACATATATCACATTACTTGTAGTTTTTTTTCTGTCTCTTAAAATTAAGTCTTTGTGTTTCAACAAACTTGACAATAACACATTATTCAAGTTGAACAAAATATGTTTTTAATCATGTTATGCAAATCTGACTTGCAAAGTAATTATTTCAATTAATTTATCTTATATACATATATATTCTTATCAAGCTTTGAGCATTTAAAATAACTTGTTTATCCAATGATAATAATACCCTTTTGGTTGTCTGATTGTGCAACTATTTGATGAACCACCAGACATCTCAGATATACAAGTAATTATGTTAGTATAAAATCACTTTATTATATGGCTGCGTTGGAAACAATCAGACAAAGATTGAAACAATGTTGATACAACAAAACTTGGCAGACATTTACTAAAAAGAGGAAAACCAAACACTCATTAAATATGCACTTTTTAAAACTATAATCTTTGTTTTTGTTATTTTCATTTATTTTGTTAGTTTTGAATTTATTTGTATTATAATAACATTGAAGCATTAAGTTATGGCGAAATTTCAATATTAGTTTTTTTTTTTTTTTTTGTATTTTAAACTTTTATTTCAAATAACATAATTTTATTTCAATATAAATATATATTTGAAAATAAAAATATATCGATAAATTTTAAGTGCACTTCAATGTCAACACTTACGAAACTTAGCTTCATTTTATATATTTTTTATGTTATTTAATTTAATTTTAATTTTTTATATAATTATTTAAGTTGCCGCGATGAGAAAATTCAATCGACTAAAAGATGCGCTGCACATGCGCAACGTTTTTATAGTAGCCGGTTAAAAAAAAAATACAATAAAAAATATAAATACTAAAGACCATTTTAAAAGAGAGAGGGAGAGCGAGAATTTACGCACGAGTGTAAAGTTTAATAACCGGATTAGGCTACGACTGGTAACGGGTTTTTATGTGGCTAAAAGCGCTATCTGGCGAGCATAAGTGTGCTGGCCAATTGACTGCAAATGGGCTTGAACTCTCCACGGGTTCAAGGTCGTTAATGCTACTTGTAACTATAGTTTGTGTTTCTATATAAAAAATTTATTTTCTTTTATGTTCAGATAATATGCAAAAAAATGCATACAAATATTTTCGCACGTGCTTTGCTTCCTGTATAAAATTTTATATAAATAAATATTATATATTATAATATATATTTATATGTACTTAAATATGTATATATCCAATATATATATAAAATTTGTTAGCATGATTTTGATTGCTGTTAATTTATATTGGAGCTGATAACTTCCTACTTGCTACCTGTTATCTGTATGAAGGAATTTTAGTTTGATTTTATTAGCTTACTAATTGATTTTCATCGAGTCAAGAACTGGTTCTGTTTATACTGTTTACTTTTTAGTATGGTTCTTACTGCAATATTATATAAAAATTTCTTCTTGGGGATAGAGTGAACGCCCTCATTTGCATATAAATTGAGCCCATCTTAGCTGTCTTTTGGAGATAGATATAAAATGAATGTTTTGCGTCTAAATTAAGTTACTGAAATTCATCTACTTTCAATCTTTTGTTCCATTCACTCAGTTTTGTTTACATATTTGTATTATTAGCTTCAGTCTGTCTGATACATTCGTAAAATATGCAAATTATTCAAAGTTGATTTTTAACACCGCAAACTTTGTGTGAAGGCCCATAAATTAAATAAACATAACTATATATATATATATATATAAAGCTGATATTGAACCGGATTTTGATAAATTTGATCTATGAGATTAATTGCTCATCAGCGCATTATTTTCTGTATATATTTTATTTATTTACATACATTTTGTTGCTCATTAATTGAGTATTTATAGTGTTTCTGGCTACGGTTCCACTTTTATTTTAATCATTATTTAAACTATTTAAAATTGAATTTATGTGTTATAAATTTTTTATATACAAATTAATTCACTTACTGCCTTAAGTATGTATAACATTTTAATTTATATGATTGTTCTATATAGCATTTATTTATCCGATTTCCTTAGTATATAGGAAATTGTTAATATGCGCAGTTATATTATCTAATTTAAAGCATTTTAAGTTTATGCCATAAACTTGCAATTCTAAACTCTATAATATGCGTTTTGTTATTTATATATCATTAAAAATTCATTTGTCGCAATTTAATCAAAAAGGAAATTATCATTGCCTTGTGGCATTATTTTGTGCCACAAAATCGAACTGTTGTTGTTATACTTGGCTTGGCATTGTTATTGTTTTCGATTGTGTTTTATGTGCAACTTCAACTCCCATTTGTGGTATTTATTTATATGTATGAGAATTTCTTTATTTATATACATTCCAAGCAGTTCAATGTGCTCGTGTGACAGCATGTGTGTGTATGTAGGTGTAGGGTGTGGGTGTGCGTGTGCTGTGTGCTCTGTGCTCTGTGCTCTGTTTGCGAAACGACGTAGCACGCATGTGAGCCCATTTATAAACTGAAAATTGAACACCAAAAACAGACGCCTATTCAGTTGGCTTAAACTGGCATACCTCTTGCTCTTAGTACCTGGCAGCGTAGTTTCCCCGTTCTCTTTTGATCTCTTCTTGCTTTTCCCCTTTGTTGTTCTTTGGGGTGCATATAAATTGAAAAAGGCAAGCAATATTATTGAGAGTTGATTGCCAGCTTGCCACATAAATATATGTTTCTTACGTATTAAATTGAAACAAATATTAAAAAGAAATAATGTTGTTTTTATATTTAAAATTTTAAATATTTTAGTTGGATGCCATTTTGTCACTCTTTGTTACTGATTAAGTGCTTCGCACTGCTTTGTTGTGGACTCAAAGGAGCAACTGGAGCAAGGGTGTTATGCGCTATGAACATACCCCGTTTCCTATTTGGTCAACATCTTTGCGTTTGTGCAACATTTTACTTTGTAACCGAAAGTTAGTTGTTTGGTTGCTGCCATTGGCTAGTAGTACGCGTAGTTGGCAGGTAAACAAGTCCTGGCAGCATTTCCTACTGCCATGTATTTTGACCAGGCGAGGTCGTTTTGCCTGCCAATCTGTTTGCTCACGAACTGACCGCTCCTAGATCGGGAGAGGGAGACGGCGAGGCAGAAGTAGATGGTTTAGTTGCAAGAGGGGTTCATGTTGTCGGTGCTTTTGTTTTGGCTGAGCCGTTTACAACTTCCTGGTCACGCTTTTGGCCTTGTCTTGCCTTGACTTGCTATGCCTTGCCTTGCCTTGGCAGGGCTTGCTTTGGCATGGCTTGACTTGGCCTGGCTTGGCATGGCTTGCCTTTTGGCTGCCTGGCACTCATCGTTGACTTTTTTGTTTTGGTAGTCCCCTTATGTTGTATTCTTGTTATAGTTATAGCCGCTTACTGCCAGTTTGCTTGTTGTAGTCGGCCACAAGTTTGTTTTCGTTTTCGGCTGTTGCCAACTGGAGTGCGCCATTCGTCAGTAAAGGCTAAGCAAGTAAGGAAGCAAGCAGCTCGTCCTCTTAGTCGGCATTTCCCTTGTAATTAGCACAAAAAAGCGTAACCCAAATGTTGCCAACTTAAAGTTTTGGCTTTTGAGGCAACTCGTGGCAACCCGCTGAGAGACTTTGGCTCTGTGAATGTTCAGAATGTTTCATGATTTGCGGGCTCAAAACTCCAAGCTACAGGCTCGAAGCTCCTAGCTCCAAATTCCAAACTGGAGCCACTCGCTGAGCGCACTCGAAAGTCATAAAGTGCAAAAATTGTTACACTCAGGCAGAAATGAATTATGAAAGTTGTTTGCAGTTTTTTGTTGCACTTGCAACTCGAGTAAGACAGAGCAAGAACAGTGGACACAAGGGCAAGCAGAAGAGGGTAATAATAAAAAAAACTACTATATAAGACATATTTTCTTCTTATTTTCTCTGTTTTTCATTTCTTACTGAACGAAAGTTTTACTTTTTTCGACTTTCATGCTATATTTGCAACTTGCTTGCATATAAATTAATTCAATTTGACTACAAAAAATATTACAGACTTGATGAAAATAAGAAACAAACGTAATAGACTTAATAGAGTTCTAAATACTTGAACTTTGTAATATCATAAATAAACTTCTTTATATTTGTATAAAAAATCAAGTGATATATATATTGTTTATATTTAAATTAACAAGAAATTGATTTAAATTTAAATCTGAAATACATAACAGTCATGAAATAAATATGTTTTATGGTTTAACAGTCTGCAGATAATTCAATATGGTAAGTAAATCCAATTTTTTCGTTTTTCATTTATTTGCTACTTAATTTGAGCTGTCGTGTCCAGGTAAGAGCTTATCACATTGCAAAAATTGGCAACGAATCAATCAAATTATATTTGTATTAACAAGTAAATATAATTTTTACATCAAATGTATCCGCAATAATAAACAGTGGAAATGAATCTGTCTGGCCTATACAATTTGAGTTCATTTGTCGGCCATTGATTGGGCCATATGGGCTAACTAATTGGGCAAAGTGATGGTGTGGTAGGGGGTGGGAGAGGGGTTTAATTAAATCTGAGCTTAAAATTTAAATGATTTCGAATTGCCAGCATAATCACACAGCGAATCATTACGCACTGCGCCTAAAAGCAGACGCCAAGAAACTTTTAACACACACAAACAATATACAAACACACGTGAAAAGTTGAAAAGTTTTGGTGCTAGATCTGCACTTACTGGGAAACAGGCTACAGGCAACGGGGCTTAGGTTATTGCCACACAAAAACTTTAATTAGAAACTTTTGTCACATGCTGGATGCTGATGATGCTATGATGTTACCAAAAAACTCAATGCCACCAAAAGAGCAAAGAGAGATACTTCACAACGGTAGAGTACAGTATGTTACATGGTTGAAACATGATGAAATCTAAGCACTGTATATAGTCGTGCTCACACCGGTGCCAAACCACAGAGACAATCTAAACTTTTCGAATCAATTTTAATTACCATAAATATGGTTGAACTTTTGCATGTAGACATAGGCGCACAAGCTCAGACACTCACTCTCTCAGTCGTATTCTGTCTGACAGACAGACAGACAGATAGACAGATAGACATATAGACAGACACAGTCACATACACAAAATGGAGGTCACATACTCGTCATTTTGCAGCTCTGTCGAGGTCCAAAAGTTTTGTATCTTCCATGCTACTCAAAACTTGACGCATTCAACTTGCTGACGTGTACAGGTTATTTGTTTACCTTGGGTAGGAGTACAACAATTTTCCTTTTTTCTTTTCCTTTTTTTATTTTTTTGTATTTTTGCCACAAAAATCTCACAATTTATTTCAAATCCCAAAGCAACATACGGGCTATAGCTTGTGGGATGCCATATAGATTTAGGCGGAAAGTTAGCAGCGTGGCAGTGTGGCAACATTGCATATTCATGCGGGGGTATTTGGTGCAAAATTTGGCCAAAATAACAGCCAAAATTGTAACAAATGTATTCAAACTTTCTAAACTATAAAGTTGTTAGCCCTCACTATCTAACGGGTAGTCGAAATATTTCAAAATTAAATTATAATCCATGGTAAATAAACATAATTTATTCCCGTATGTACAAATTGCTGGCAAAGTTAAGTTTTTTATATTTTTCTTTTGAATTATTAAATAATAATTAAATAATTTTTATTTTCAGTTAATCAGATGGTTTATTCTTTGATTATTACTAGAAAAATCTAAATCAAACTGGAGTGTAGAGTATTTTAAGGTTTACTCTTATTAATAATTTCTATTCGTATAAAAATTTTAATCCTTTACGATTGTGGGCTACTGAAATGTTTTCTAACTATGACAGCTGTTAGGATAGAAATTTAAGTTTTGGAACAGTTGAAGTCACGTAACAAATTGAAGATCCCAATACACAAATGAATTCATAGTTACCAAATACATTATTAAAGCAAGACACTTCAGCAATATGTAGAGAGAAAGAGGGAAAGATGGGGAATGAATGTCTTGAATCGACAGCTGAGTATTGCCACAATGTTGCAAAATTTCATTATGAATAATGCTTTGGGGGCCAAGCTGCTGGCCATTAAGTCAGCCATACAGTTGCCAATTGCAACTTGCTCCTTATAAGGTAAGAAATTGAGAATTCTAGTATGGTTTGCTCTGGAATTTGGCCAAAAGTTGTGGCCAGAAATGTTGAAAACCTTTGCAACTGCTAACAATTAATAGGCAAAATGTGTTACAATATTTTTGATGGCATCGGTGTGCTCTTTGGACTGTTTGACTGTAGACTGTAGTCTGTTTGACTGTTGACTGTTGACTGTTTTATGGTTCGGCTTATGGCTGCTTGAGTAGGTTTGGTCGAATGGTTTGAGCTGAGTAAATGGAAAATGCGACTGCAGGAACGTGCTGAATTTTAATTAGCTTCACTTTAATGGCTTGCGGTTGTTTACTTACATTTTGTCTATTTTATAAGCCTTCTTGCTAAGTACCAACCAACCTAATTAAGTTGCCCAGTAATATTTTTAAGTTAACACCAAAATGAAATATACAAAATTTAAGTGCGAGTAACAAAAATAGGAAAATCGTTGTCAAATGTGCTTGTGGTATATAATATAGAATTTAGCACATGAATTTATCATAAATGTCAGGACATATGTACGCCTTGTGAACCCTTGAGACCAAAACTATATATGTAGACAGATACAGATACATTTACAAATACAGATACAGATACCGAAGTTGAGTTAGAGTTGGGTAGAAATAAGAAACCAAAAGCCGTAAGCCGAATTACACGCATGAATCATCAAAATTATCAATCATGTTCGAGTGGTGGCAACTTGGCAAACAAACAGGGATACGAGCATGATACTCAGCACCGGAAGATACTATATATACAGTTACAAGTTAACAGATACAATAAACAACATACTCATATCTCTCATATGAAGACGGCTTTCAGGCGTGCTTACATTAAGTGCAACATAAGTGGAAATCAGCAAATATAATCTAAATAAGTGGTTGTTAAACAACATTTTCTTTTTTTTGTCTTTCTCTGCTTTGTTTTACTGTCAAGCAAAGCAAATGAGTGAGTCAAAAAGAACTAAAGCAGAAATACATAGTGAGAAAGTGAGAGAGAGTGGGAGAGAGGGAGACAGTACAGAGACAGAGCCCAAGCATTGACTTTTCTTATATAAATTTGTTTTGGCAACGTTGTCAACTATAATGGACTCTTGTGTATCATATCGGAAATGGTAATGGAACCCGAACAAACGTCATACGCAAATTGAATAAAAATGTTAATGCAGATATCACGTGGGACGCAATCAGCGCAACTGGAAAGTAATCAAAGTAGTGGGTGTAACAATGAGAAGTCAAAAGAAAACAAAAAGCGGCTCACGTTTAATGGTTAAAGGAATGAAAATAAGAGCCAAAACAAACACACGGAACGTGCCACCAAAAAAAAGAAAAAAAATAAAAAAAATTAAAAGAAATTGCTTTAAATTTGATGTGCGCTTCAATGCTTTGAAGATGACTCGGCATAATATTGCAGGACCACAAAATTTTGGTAGACATTTTGAGCAGGGGAGTGGGGGCAGTTTGAATGGACAAGCGACAAACGACAGACGAGCATTGAATGTGGGTTAGTAGCGGAACTTTCAACGCTTTTATACGCTTATTTAACACACATTTTTCGGTCATTTTGCGCAGCATTTTGTATCTGCCACGTGGTAATTGTATTCATTCGACAATTTGCATTGTCATTTTGAAACAATTAGCAGCAAGCAGCAGCAGTTTTGTGACCACAACACGCCATACATGGCGTATAAGCAATGTGGATTAAATATATATATTTATATACTGCCTGAAAGTACCTATTTTCCCCACTCAGCTCTGACCACAACTCAGACGAATTCGTTAGCAAAAAAAACACAGCTTTAATGAGAGTTCGATATGAAGTCTGAGCTTAACTAAACTTACAACTTATAGTTAATTAAATTGATTAAAGTTTTTCTTATGAATAAGTATGTTGAATGAATTTAATTGATGATTGAATAATGTATTAATTCATTGGAATTTCATTGTGATGCTTTTGACTAAAATATTTCAATGAAATTCAATGCCTATTAAAGCTACTACCTTACTCTACTAAGTTCAGATATTGCACCCCTCATATTTTAATATAAAAGGTTGGCTGTAATCGATATTAGCCAAGCCCTCGGTTAGCTTAGTGCATAGATTAATGTGTAATCAATATTATTATATATTTACAGAGGGCGGTAAAAGGGAACTAAAACCTAATGAGTTCTTCTAATGCAGTGATTTATTACTATATAAGGCAATAATTAATATTTATGAACCGCGAACATAGTGGAAAGATTTGACTATCAATTGTTAACAATAATAGCGAAATAAGCATTTTCACAGTTTTTAGTCGGTCTATAGGCCTTTTTAAGCAACAAATTTATCTAATGGATATGAAAACTCTGGTTACTCGTACTCGTATTGTATTGGCAAAGCGTTTGCAATTTATACCAGAAATTCGACAATTTATTTTGGTAAAATTGGTTTTGGTTGTGCCGCACCAAAGCTACATCAATGGATATGGATTATATGAGATGTGATGGAACTGGTGCTGGCATTCAGACCAAACGAGCATCAATAGGAATAAAAATGAAAAAAAAAACCAAAAAATAAAGGAGAACAAAATTGAAATGAAAAAGAAACGCATTTGGGATGCGGCACACGTAAAGCGCTGTAACAATTCAATCAGTTAGCGTCGAGTTGAAATCGTTAGCTACAGAATTGATAATATTTGAATGCAGCACATTGGAAAAATTTCCACTGCAATGGACAGCGACAAAATGGGCGTACTAAGGGTGTGGTCAGTTGCCTGAAAAACGACATTAAACACAGCTGAAAGAAAAAAAATACAGTACAATCTTAAAGGATACTCAATAAAACAAATCAAAACAAAGGTGTAACTTGGCCAGAGCTCAACAGCAACATTCATGGCTATAAAATGAGTATCGTTGTATGCTTTGAACACTGCCAGCAAAGTTTCATTCGAAACTTTTTTAAATTTGAATTTCAGCATGAATTTCTCATGTAATCAACGCCAGAATTGAAAGCTACAGCGAAGAGCAACTTACTTCGACTCGCCCACACACACGGGCACTTCATTAATGTGAGAACGACAGGAAATGTGCAGAGAATGAAGCAATTCACTCCGGGGATTGTTAATAAGCGCAGTTGCATGCCAGCAGTGGCGTTGCAATCATTTCTACTCCAAAACGGGGGTTAGCTTTGAATACCTCTTAAACAATTTTTATACATAAGGCAAAAGTTTGCACTTTTTTGTATAAAGTTTTTTTATGACAATTTATATGCTTGAAATAGCAAGTCTCAGGTACGCCACTGTTTAGACTTCGACTGTCCGCTTGAACAGTTGGACTTTGGACATGAACTCTGGGACGTTGCACGTATACGCCGTGATTTGAGCGAATTGCGGAGTTGTGCGATTGGTCGACTGGTCGACTGGTCGACCGGGCAGATGCAACGTTTTTTGTGGTTCGTTAGAAGAATACGAGAGGGCAGGTGCTAAAAGTTCAATATGCTCAACCAACTTTTGATGTTGACTTAAAAACTATATATATATATATATGTATATATATATAGCACGTAAATTGCAGCAATGTCTGTTTGTGCATTGAATTGATGGATTGAAGGGATGACGGCACTTGATTGCTTCATGTGTGTGTAAAGATTTGTTGTTGCTGCGAGTATTTGTTCTTGGTAAGAATTATTTTTTAGTATATATATTTTGAAAACCATAAACCAAACTCGATCATAACCAACAATTACCGCAAATATACTTTAAAATAAAAATTTATTTATGAAGCTACTTAAAATAAAAATCGCTTGAATTCACTTATTTATATGATATAATTTATGTTTTGTATTTTGTTTTTTTGTGTATTGTGTTTTATCTTTTTAGAACGGATGCCTTTGTCATTAGATATACCTACGACTAGAGTACAACAACTGTGAAATGTTGGCTAAGAGTGCTTGGAGTTAGATACAATTTTCTCCCTTAAAGAGAAATGTTTTATGTTTTTTTTTTGTTTTGTAACAAAACTCACTAATTTTCTTTTATGCGGGCACAAAACAGACAGCAACACGAAAAGCTCTACAAAAAGAGAAGGCAAAATAAGGAAAACAGAAACAACAAGCGGACTCTGAAATTGTAACAGCAAAAACAGAATGAAATGTTTTGAATGTGTAGGTGTATGTATGTGTTGGTGTGTGTGTGTGTGTGTGTGTGTGTGTGTGTGTGGGAAAGAAAAGAAAAAGATGGCTGCAGTGACACGGAATCAGTGAGAGACAACAACAACAACAACAACAACAACAATAACAAGAAGAACTAGCATAACAACAGGCAAAGCCGGCAAACGGGAAACACAAACAAATGTCACTCAACAATTTTTATGAGTCTGACAAAAGTGAATTATACGAATGGACCCAGGACGCCGCCTCTTTTTCTAACGCAATTTATCTATGTTAGGCGAGCGGGGTTTAACTCGAAAAACAAAACAAAATAAAAGCAAAACCAAAAAAAAAAAAATAAAAATAAAAATAAAAATAGAAAATAAAAACAAAAGCCAAAAACAACGAGACTGAAGCTAACCTAGACAAATGGAAAAGTGTTGAATATCTACTGCATTTTGTCGCTGTTGTTTTGGCCTTGTTATTACGAGTATTGTTATTGTTATAACAGTTATATGGCGTGTTGGGGTTGCGTTTAATTTCTCGTTTTGGGGTTTCTTTTTCTGTTGGCCAAATGAATTACAATACTTACAGTCCCATACTCATAATCACAATACCATTTCTGTGTCATCTTAGCCAAGATTTTGGCTCATAATTTTTACCATTTTGTTTCTGTTTTTCTGTTTTTCTGCTCGTTTACTTGGTCAGCTCTGGTTGAGGGTTAGCAACTGCTTTTAAGGTCTAACTCTTTTATTTATGCTTTTAATTTCCTTTGTTTGCATTGTGTGTCTGTTTTTATTATGCTTTTTGCCTTTGCCTTCCTTTCCTTCTGCTCTGACACAGCCAATATTTGGTAGCTTTGTCAATGTCTGCATTTTGGCTTACCATTTTGGCTTATTGGTTGGAATTTTGAGTGACTTTTGTCAGCCAATTTCATATCCTGCCTATGCTTTATAGTTGCCATTTATGTTACGAAATACCATTTTAGCAATCAACTCTACAATCTTGACCAAACCCTAAACAAGTTAAACCATTTTGTGGTAATAAACAAATAGGAAAATTTTCAGTTGTTTTTGCAGTTTTTAACTCAATTTTAAGTTGGTTTTTAATTGCAAAGATTTTTTATAATTTTCATGTTCTTAAAGCTTATATGATTTTTGTGGCGTTAATTGAATTTTTGCTTTCTATTTGCTGCAAATATATGAGGCAGTGTCCACGCTTATGGCACTTTGGTCAGGTGCTTAAGTTTTAACTAGAAGTATATATAATTTTTTATGACATATGCTTTCAACGTGTTTACCATACGTAGTGCTTAATGTACATCGTTTTTATTAGCCATCAGACTTGAGGCACTAATGTGGCAAACCATTCTGGTACTTTGAATCTCTCTAAGAGCAACCATTAAAGTTGTCTCGGCTATTAAGTAAAATGGTTGGTGCAAACGCTCAAGTATACTCAGATATATATATAAATATATATATATATATATATATATACTATACATATATATATAGAGAGAAATGTCGGGTTATTGCTAATCAACTCACGTTTTCGCTGCTCGTTTCAAAATGTATTTTGTGACGCCATTTTGAAGTGAACTAAGCGTCGCCGTGTCTGCTGTGTGCTTATCTCCAGGCTTATCAAATTCATCGTCATCCTTTGACTTTTTGGGACACTCGGCAAGCGGTTTTTATGCGAGACACTATTATGTTTCCTTTTTTTTAATAGTTGTGCTGTTGTATGTGTGTGTGTGTTCCCTTTCTGTTTTTTTCTCCCTTTTTTTTGCTGATTAAAACTTGAAGTTGATCTGAAGTACATACATACTACAGTTGAACAGTCAAGTCACGCATTGAATTGCCTTCTATCTATTTATAAGCATTGTCTATATGATTCCGGTAAGTCTGCCCCCCATTTGGGCACTTGTCATATATATATATATATGTATATCCTTTGTCGCCACAGTTGTCTGTCAGTAACATACGCATTCATTTGATTTACTTTTGTGTCACAAAGCAATCCACATGAATCCAGTGATCTCAAATGGCAACTTTGCTGCTGCTGCACTGACTCCAAGGTGGCCCATTTCCTTTTCTTTTCTGTACTTTTTTTTTTTTTGCTGCACAATGAAACATTGCTGGAGATGTGAAGAGTCCTGTGCTCTTTGAGACATACTGAAAATAAATATTTTTACGACTATCACAATAGAATTTCTTTTCATACTTATAAACTGAGTTAACCCGAGTACCCTCAGGTTGGCATGATATAAAGTGTGTACAAAACTAATGACGATCAATAAAATCTATAATAACTAATAAATGCTTAGACAGCAGATGTTTATTATATAGATAACTTACGCTACTTATCATTTTATTGTCCAGATATATCTATATGCATAGATACTAACGTTAATATAAGGCTTTTCGGTTTGGTTTGTGGTTTGTCTAGAGTGTCGAGAAAATTAAATAGAAGTCCTCGTTTCATTGGCTTCCTGAAAAATGTCCTCTTTTGATTGTTAGTTGTGGGTATGTGTGAAGGTGAGTATTTGTGTGTATAGGCAACGGTGAATCCAATTTGCACAGATTTTGGCATATAGAGCAAATTTGCAACCAAACCCCTGTCGCATTCAGCTGTGGTTAAGTTATCCTTGCTGCTTCACTGGTCAGAGCCTTGCTGGCTTACTGAACAGGCCACATAGCTTCTGGCATTTTGACTGTAATTTGCATGTCCTTTTTTTTCATATCCAACACTTTAAGCTGTCCCCAATGACTGGCCACAGTTTTGTGCCTGTATCCCATATGCAACTCTATGTTGCCTGTGCAGCTGTGAAAATGACAGCTTTGTCTTTGGAGCAGGAGGCTTCATTCATACTCGTAAAATTGGCAAACAGATTTAAGTGGCCAAAATGAACACACATATGTGTGCGAGTATGTGTGAGTATGTGGCCTAAAAGCTTGTACAGTTGAGTGAGCCCAAAGAAGATTTGCAAAAAAGATTTTTACTGATTGACAACACACTCGAAGTAGAAGAAAAATGTAGAAGTTTAACAACGATGTGGCAGATACTTAAATGTATATAGTTTATAGTTTAGCGTAATGCCTAGATAATTGCAGATAACAGTTGGCATATGACCATTTATTAAATGCCACAAGCTACATGCCACATGCCACATGCCATATGCTACTTGTTATTGCATTATTTTAAACGCTTTCAGGCGTTTACCATTCATGTGACGCTCTCAAGGATTAGTAACACCATAGCCACAATGTGAATGCCACTGCAACCAACAGGCACGTAAAAGCGCGTCAAGGCGTCACTCTGTCTCTGTCTCGCTTACGCTCTTAGTGTGTATCTGTGTCTCATTTCAGTGTTTCTCTTTTCATCTGTATCTATACTGCGCTGAATGTCTCCATGTCTACCATAAATCATTCTAACCTGCATTGTCCTGCGGCTGCCTTCGCAGCCTTTGAAATGCCAGTTCAACTTGCCCATAAGTGGCTTAAATGTTGAATTTCAAATACAATGCGAGAAAAAAGGACATGGGCACAGGCCCTAGCAGGACGAGCATTGTGCCAAGTGCCAAGCATGAGCCTGCTCTAACTATTCGACTGCATTCGTTGCTATCGCCATTGCCATTGCCGTTGCCGTCGACGTCGCCGTTGCTGTTGCTGTTGCTGTTGCCAGTGCCATTGCCATCGCCAGTCGCCATAGCCTGTACCGTGTGCCATGAATGTCCTTATAAATTGTCTGCAATGTTAAATGTTGCATGTGCCTCTCTCTCGCTCTGCGTGGGTTTTCCTCAACACTCGACTTGTAGTTTTGCCTGCACCACTAAAATTTATGGCGTTGCCACACAACCAACACTAACTTGCAATGCCAACAAGGATTGCAACAACCCAGTAACAACGACTGTGCCACTAATCAGCAAACGTTTTAGTTGTTGCTGCCAAGCAGCGGAAGCTCAAATTGTTAAAAGCAATAAAGCTAATAAGTGATGTGGCAAATGTGCAATACCATCCCAAGTTTTCTATCTACTGCCACATATAGAAACTTTTAACCTATCGGGCAGATCCTGACCTAACAATATATATATATATATATCTAGATGGTTAATATTAAATGTTCAATATCTAAGGTAGTTTATTATATTGCAGTTTCTCGACTTATGCTTGATTGTAGCTATAGAAATGTAGCTGCTAAGTGGCAACTTTATGTCCTTGTTGCTGCCTCGTATTGCATTATAAAAGTAGATTAGTTTATAGTCTTAGTTTAAGTTAACATATTTAACTTAAACTGAAACGCATTCCTCATTAAAATATTATAATTTTATATAAATTTCGAGGCTTTTGTTTAAATTGCAACGTGTTGTGCGCGACACATGGTTAATACTTGGTTCCTGTGCCACAGAAATGGTTGCCAGCAAAGAGGGAAATCAGCAATTAGTGACAGACCATTTGCCCCCAGGCCTTTTGCAACTTTAACACAGCTTGCAATACCACCCCGTTGGCCCACTACCCTCTGCTCCAATCAGTCGAACAGGCACGCATTTCCGCCAGCTGCTGCCAACTGTTTCCGGTGGCACTTTGCACTTTGACTTCGCCGTCCGTCTGTGGCAGGCTGTTTGTACAGCCTTTGTGGTATGCTTTACGTCGGGTGTCCTCATTTCTGTATCCTTTTGTACCACACCAATAGTTGCTATGCGTCTTGGCAACGCTTCGCATCATGTAATTTTATGACTAATTAGTCAGCTACTGAGTTGAGTTGCTGACTTCATAAACGGGGGGCGGTTGACTAACGCTTAGTTTGTAGGTGTTAGTTGGTCGTGGGGCGTGGCTGTTTATATGCTTTGCTGCGCTTTTAATTGCCAGTTGAAGTTAAGAATTTTGCCACGATTTTACAGCATGCGTTGACTTCTGACAACAGCAACAACAACAATTACAGGAGAAAATCATTGACTCCAGTCTGTCTACAAAGTTGGACGGTTGCAGTTGCAGTTTGTTGGTAGACAGCTTTGTTAAGTTCTTTGTTGCTGCCCCAAGAGCAAAAGGCCGGACTTCAACATAATTTCCCACTTCTACTACTACATTCTTTGTTCTTATGTTTCTTTGTGTAATTTTGCAGCATAAAATGCACAAAGGAAAAGCTTGAAGACATTTTTGTGTTAGCTCTTGCAGCTTCGTTTTGTTCAATTTGTGGTAATTTGTTATGGCTTAAAAGTAGTTTTTAAAGTCACTTGGCTTTTACTTTAAGCCAACAATAAAGTTTCTATTTGTTGATATATTCTAATTTCTATCTTATAGCTGCAATTTTGGCATTGCATTTATATGCAAAAATGGCCTAATCAGTTCTTGTCTCTAATTAATTACAGCCAAGTCATGAATAACAGTGAAAATTATGTAAAATTTACAACTGACAAAAAGACGACAAATGATTTCCTCTGCTAAATTATCCACTTCCGTTGCATGTACTACATTATTTGCCCCACACTGACAACCCCCTTACCTCAGTGGCAAACTTCCTCGAGCCAACTACAAGTACAAGCAAAGTTGGCCAACACCTGCAGCATAAAAGTGGCTAACAGCTCAAATGGTTAAACGAAAGATGGCTTAGGTTGGTATAAGGTTGTCTTGGAATTGGACTGTGCTGATGGGAGGCAAACGTTTGCCGTGCAGAATTTTAAAAATACACACGAAAATTTAAATGACAAGCAACTAATGGAAATTGTTAACAATTTTCAATGGCAGTTGGCGCCAGGTGGCGCAAACTTTTCAACTTTTCAACCTGTACACGGTGAAAAGGGGGCGACCTGAGAGCCAGCCTTTGCATCAAAAATCAGCTAACAGCACAACAAATGGCTTCATTTATTTGCGTCTTTTGTGCACTGTTAGCGGGAGTTCCGGCCAGAGGAGAAAATTGTGGGCGTGTACAGCTAAAGAAATCCTGATTTACGTTTACCAACTCCGCCCTTGCCCTAAGAAAGTGTGAAAAGTTTGCCTTAAAAATGTTGCAAACACCATCCAGCAGCACCACCAGGAACACCACCATCACACCCCAGCAGCAGTGGAAAAATAAGAACCATATAATGCTTTCTACCTAAAGTATGTAAGTAAAAAGAAAGTTGCAAAAGAAGTTGGCTGAATCGTTGCTGCTGCTTCTGCTGCTGCTGCGGAGCTTGCTGCACTTTCAGTGATTGAATGGCCAAGAGACGTTAATGTTTTTCTTCTTTGGTTTCCTTTCTCTGCTCTTCTAAGAGAACTTTAGTTCACAGTAAAAAATAAAATAAAATAAAGAGCGCCACAAGTACAATGAAAGTTTTTTTTTTCTTCACTCACCAGTTAAGTTGCTAATGACAGTTGGCAACGCAATATATAAACAGTAAAAGAGAAAAAAAACACAATTCATTTAAGGCATAAAATTTGACATTATAATTTGTTTTGGTTTCTATTTTTATAAATATTTTTAAATATTCTCAATCTTGCTTGACTCAGTCTTCAAAACTGTCTTTGGAGAAGCAATGGATACAGTTTCAGTACTTTGAGTTAAGCGAAGTTTCTTTTTAGAAATTTCTGAATTTAAAATATTCTTTTTAAACTCCATTTCCTCCTGATTAACTCTTAGGCAAATATCCAGAAACAAACATAAATCAATATTTTTTAATTTCATGGCCCATTTAATAGTATCCATTAACATGATATTTTGTCTCTCTACTTTGCCCAATATTGCATGTGCCTTGCAAATAATAAATGCACTTAATACGGCCCATACATAATGTTGGCCACTCAGTGCCTCTAAAATTTATATATATATATATATATTATTATATAATAAATATATAAATGATATAAGCTAGTTCACCTTCTATGGATTTATTTGCCAATAAGCAACAGGTATCAAAGGAATGACTGTCCAAATGCGCCTGAGCCGCCTCATGCAATAAATAGCTGCGTTCTATTGCATATTTAGCAAATCGCATGCGATAATCAATGCGAGAACAGCGACTTCTATATAAATATATATTTATATTTATAAAATATATATATTATATTTTTAATATATATTGTATATAACTATATTGTAATTTAAATACTTACTTTAACTGTACCAAATATTTATTTTCTTCGCCCGTACTGCGTTTTATATTCAATATACCATCGTTTGCCACTTTTGTTACCGAAGCAGGTATAAAATCGTTGGGTATTTTAAAGATGGTCAAGAGACGTTGTTTCCCGTACAACACTTTCATATCATTTGAAATTTTGTATTCACCAATGCGAGCCAAACCCAAGTAGTTGTAAACCTCATTGGTGAATTCAAATTTCCAAGGCATAATTCGGTTTGTCTTGACTGTAACATAATTGCCCATGACCTCATCAACGAAGTGTGTTAATTTCTGTAATTAGAAAGTTATCAAATTAATAATAAAAATTAAAAAAAAAAAAACACAATTATATTAATTAATTACCGGAAGATCCTTTTGGCGTATCAATTGACGTATGTTTCGCAGTATTTTAAACATATTCCTTCTAGTTTGATACTGTATACGATAAAGATTCTCATCTTGTTGCCTTTGACGTAATTCTTTATTTGGATATTTTTCTAAATTGTGACTATATTTGGGATAGCGTGTATGAAGCATTTTCTAAAATAGTTACTTAATTTAATATTATTATAAATATTTAAATACTAAAATATCTTACAGTAAAAGCTTTTACTGTTTTATTATTTCTATCGGTCAGATTTTTTAAGTACGTGGACTTATCGACACATTGCTTTAATAACAAATTGGGATTTTCACATATTTTTTTAAGAAATGTCACATCCATCCAACCTTTTAAGAGATATGTTTGATTGAAGACCTTGTACTCTCGTTTACGTCGTTTTATCTCCAATGGAGATAAATGTTTGACCTAAAACATTTATATAAATTTTACTTAAATATTTAAATAATACTAATTATTCAATTTAAATTCTATATTATTCTGTATTACCTCTTTCTCTACAACACTAAGCACTTCGCATTCAGGCTTCATATATTTCGTCTCTTTGCCCGATTCCGCTGTCATTTTACGCACAAGTCGATGCACTTCCGGTGCTGCTTTATCTGACAGTGCATCATGTATGTTTTCATTTATCTATTAGGTATATGTTAGTTGACTGTAGATTATCGAAAATGTATTCTTTACGTACAACTGCCAGACGCTTCAGCATAGGCTGTGCTTGTGAATAACTAGTATTCCTCAAATTGCTATGAAGATGCCTCTGCGAGTCTTCAAGGCGATTTGATTGGTATAGTGCATCACAAATCTCCAAGTTAATTTCTGGATCGGAAATGTGCGGATTTCTATGTTTTAATATATCTAAAACAAAATTAAAAATAAAAATTTAATTTCCTTTATCCTTAAGTCCAAATATATTCAAATTATGCCTCAACTTCTTGCTGTAACTGCGTCAACAATTGCCTCAGGAGCACGTGCTTGCATCGTTTTGATGCGACTTCGCTTTTTAAGTGCATCTGTGTGTTTTGGATATAATTCCAATGCAGCATCTAAATATCGATTTGCAATTGTAAATTTCTGTTTTCTTGCAAAATATGTTCCCCAATCCGTGTATATGCCACGTAATTGATCGTCCGTCCATTTAAGTTTCTGCCATGGTTGCAAATGTGGTTTTACACCAGCTGCAGGTGGTGCGTCCTCATTGCTTGATCTCATTCTCTTTTAACAAACAAAATGCACGTATTAAAAGCAATTATAAAATTATTTTAATAAAATTAAAATTAAAAAAAGAAATTAAAAAGTGTTTATGTATTAAAAAAAAGTGCTTTTAAATTTTTGCCATTTTTTTTCGACAGTTAAAACAAACATTTGAAACTTTTTTCAATGAACTTATAACATTTATTCAAATTTTATTATTTATATAAATATAATTCAATAATATTACTTATTAAATTATAGTTTTTCATTTTAATTTAAATATTCATATTAATGCTTTATTTTCATTTCATTTTATTCAATCGCAATATTTACAAATTTGTTACAATAAATCAATTTAATATATTTTAAATTAACTTTTATATTATTATAAAACTCAATAATATCAAATTATTTATAAATAATTTAATAAGCGCAAACTGTCATTCTTTTATTTAATTTATTTCTTTTTTAAAAGAGGATAAATTTGTATTATATACATTTCCGATGTGCGAAATTAATTATCTAGGTTTATAGTTACCCGGGACATTCTATCGAAAGCTAACATAAATTTTACCTTATTAGCAACATTTTTTAGGTTTATCAATTCACCATTGTTATCAGCTATATGTGTAAGAAAATACTTTTGATCCTCGCTGTTAATTTGAGCAAATGACTCTCCGAGGATTGCTGCTTGACTGGGAGTAGTTACCTCCCCAAATTGTTTAAGGCAAACAGGAGCCACTGTATCTTGTAGTTTAAATGGATGAAGTGTCCTGATCAGGCTCACTTTATTTCTGTAAATATAAAATAGTTTTTGTTGTTATTTGATAAAAAAAGAAAATATTATATATAATATATATTACATGTTTTTGGTCTTGATGCTGAAAGCGTATGTATAACTGTAGCCATGATTCTCTTCGCTGCTAAATGTTCCACTTTTCCTACCTACTACTATAATATAGTCGAATGAATGGGGAGTTGCCTCAGTAAAGCAATTAGTGGCAGTTAGAACATAATGCGGATCAATAATTGCAGCCAAGCATTTATATTCAAATGTTGTGTTAGAAGTTTTATGAAATATGCTAGCAATCCAAGGATATTCAGCTGTAGTATTTACTACCCTCCCACAAATGGGATTACATTTAAGATTTCCAAAATTGTTATGCCTACTCCACGATCCATTTAGTTCGCACACAGCTTCACTCCTAGTGATATGAGTGGCAGGAGCATATCCATTATTACATGTTATTTCTGCCTTATAAGTGTAAACTAATGAGTCGTCTCCTGGGTGGTACTCTGAATATGGCTTTATATCAGCTTTAAATTTGGGGTCATTTATAAGTTCGATTCTCTTACAAGTCCCTTCAGAAGCTTCACCTAAAATAAAAAATCCATTTTAATTAAATTTATTTCAATCATTTCGTATTGAGATCTAATCATCTAATGCATAATTTAATTTAAATATGCAAATCAATTGACAATCAATAAAAAATAATATTTTGATGTTAAATAATATGAAATACAGAATAATCTTACCAGCTCCCACATATTGAAGTATTAAGCAAGTACTTAATACTAATTTAAAAATAATTATTTTATGCATTAGAATCGGTAAAAATTTTAAATATTATTATTAAACTTTTCGCTTTGGATGGTCGCTGCGTACTAACATTTTTATTAGCATTTACTTGCGTCTAGACTTTTTGTGAAAAAAAATATTCAAAAAATATTCAAAATTATATATATATTAGCAGCAGATAATTTGGGAGTGTATATTAATAGGGTCAAGTGTAAAGTACTAAGTATGATTAAATTTTGATTTATTAAGCTTTGTTAGACAGAGATAACTATATACTAGTTGCATCATTGTCAAGGTTCGAAAATAAATAATCAACCACAAAGATGAATTAATTAATGAATGTTGTTTAGTTGATTTCTGACAATGGAATTGTTGTGTCAATAGTTCCGTTGTATACAGAGTATACAGTATATATATTATATATTCTAAATTTAATGACTATTTTAAAACTCTCTTAAAGTACCCTTTTTTTAAAAAAAAACTATTTTCCAAAAGCTTTTTGTTATCAATGTTTTTTATATAGGAAGTATGAATTGTTTATTGTTTATGTATTTTTGTTTACTATATTCTGGAAGTTAATCTGAATCAACAATAATGTGTTATTACTACGTCAATAGATGGTGTATACAGAAACTATAAATCATATTTATTATTATTATTATTACTGATAAGAAATACATCATATTAATATTTAACAATTAAATTATTTTTAAATATTTTTTTTTAAATATTTCTCGTATTTGACGTAAGCCGCTATATCTTAAAGTTTGTATAACTCCCAAATGAGTAATAATTCTAAGCTCATTTAAAAATATTATTATCGCAACGAATGACTATGTATATATATGCATAGCTGTATACATTTACATATATAATAAATAAAATTTACTTTAAGCTGTGGATTTATAATTCAATTATATTTGTAATGTCTTGCAGCTCATTACATATTTATATATATATATATATATTTATATATATCATCTGGTATAATGATTCAAGCAAATATCCTTAAGACTTATTAAAAAATTAACGAGCTTTGTATCTAAGAGGTGTCATCTCCTCTACTTAGTAGTCATCAGAAACATAGCTTTATGAAGCCCACAAGAAGATCTTCGACAACACTAAGTCTAAGGAAAATACCAAAAAATATATATATATTTATATATATATATATAAAAAAGGTCGGCAAAACTTTTTGCAAAGTTTTCTTTTGGGCAAGGGACATAATACTAGTGCGGACTATGGGGAAAAAGCTGGCTCTTATCCAATTAAGTCATAACTCAATATGTGCTGAGAGATATGCACTTGGCCATTACTTAGGCAAAGGCAAAAATTTTGCTCTAATAACTTTGCAGCTGAAGCCTTCCTTCCGTCTACTTTTAGTGGCGCTGTGCGCCAAGGAGATAATTTTCACACCCCATAGCCAGAACAAAACCGACGAATCTACCGACATCCAGTACTGTTCAGTACAGCTCCAGCACATAGCCATGTAATTTGCAGACCAGATGAGAGGTTGAGTGCAATTCTACTTTATGCTGAGCAACAGCTATCCGGCTCTTGCCTTTGGCTTTTACGGCACCAGCGAGACGCTGCCACAACTCATTTGCCGTTGACCAGCACTCCTGATGGCCTCCTGTTTCGTAGGCAAACGTATGAGGGGCATGTAGCTGTACCAACTCCATCCATCTGCAGTTGAACGCGCGCATAAATTATTCATTTGTAATGTGCAGCAGCATTTGGTGCTGGATAGTATAGGGGTGTTTCTGGCTGGTAATGGTTGATGTTGGGTGGTACTGTGTAAGGATCTGATGTCTGTGTGCACTTTTGGCACAGGATATGACACTGACACTCAGCGCCGGAGTTCGTCCTGCGTCAACAACTTCCTTGCTGAAACTGCTTTCGACCTGGTGCTGGGGTTTGAGGTCTAGGCTCTTGGCTCTTGGCTCCTGCCTCTTGGCATTTACTTTGGTTTGTAATTTCCTTCTGGAGTTTTCATCGCCAAAGGAAGGCAGCCAAAAATAGCGAAAACCCCAAGAAATACATAGCAAGAGCAGCAAAAGCAGGAAAAGCAAGTGCAGTAGCATCAGTAGTATCTGTGCACACTGAGTACATTGCAAATGACGATTGCAACTCAACTGGCCAACAAGCCCCCCTCACACTTCTCCCGTCTCGGTTTACCACTACTCTTTGGAGACTCTCGTTGCTGCAATTGCAAACTTTAAAGTTTGCTCAGATCTGCAGCTGTGTGTGAAAAGTTTCATTTGTGAATTGAAAAATTATTTCCAGTTTCATATGCAGAGTGTGTCATTTACAGGCGGACTAAGCAGCCTCAGCCAGCCAAGCAGCCAAGCAACCATTCACTCCCATTGACAAAATGGAAAGTTGTTGACTCAGTTTCCGTTTCTTTGGGTTTGCTTCCGGTGGCCCAGTGTTGCCTGTGTGCGGCATTTGCTAAACATGAATCTTGGTCTTCGTCTAAGTTCTTCCAAGTAGGCAACACTTTTAATTATGTGCTTAAATTGTAAAACTCTGAGTCTTTTAGTCAACGATACTTCTGCTTCTTCTCACCTGATGACATTTGTTAAATTCTAAAAATAAAATGCATCAACTTGTGTGTTAGAAAACTTTATTTAAATTATAGTTTTATATAGTTGAAATACTTTTAAATTAAATAACGAAATAGAAGCAACATTTTTGAACTCAACTACATGTAAATGCTAACAATTGCACTTAGGCTAAACAAATTAATAGTCAAAGAAAAAAGAGAATTCTAAGCCAGAACACAACTCTCTCCAAGCACGTCCCAAAGTCAGATTAAACTTTAAATTTAACATTGATTTAATTATTTTAGTAGCTACAGATTGAACGTGCCTCTTGGCAAAAAAGTAAATGAATTTATTCTCTTTATTTAACTATTATGATATTTTTTAATCCTTAAGTAAACGAATTGTAAATTTAAAATGTATATCAGTTATTTATCATTCATTTTAAATTTATTTAAAAACGGCCTCTATTTAAAATAAATTTAAATAAGATAATCGCGTATTACTAAATATTTAATACATATTTTTAAATAATAAAATCACTTCAATCAATCGAATCAGTAGCTGCAATGATAAAGGTTTTTGTTAAGAGAATTTTGACAAAGGCAAAAGGGACTCACATTTGATTGTGTTAAATGAATTTTTCGTGTGGTTATGTAGCAATATGTTTGTTAACAGTAGGGGTTGCAACCCTTGAACCACAACAGAGTTGTTACTTTTATTATTATATATTTTATTTTATTTTTTTGGCGCTGTTGTAATTTATTAAGCTTGTCATGAAGTTGACTGCGCCTAACCACAAAAATGTCAACAGGCGATCCCTACTTACACCTACACATGCACATATATATACATATATGAATATATCTATACAGATACGAATACAAACTAAAACACAAAGATAATACATACTCGTAAAGAGCCGCAGACACGCACGTGTGCTGCAAAGAGCGGAAGCGGATCCGGCAACGCGGTTGACTGTCTGTGCGTATTTAA
This sequence comes from Zygothrica quintamaculata, assembly GCA_037044455.1. Lineage (NCBI taxonomy): Eukaryota > Metazoa > Arthropoda > Insecta > Diptera > Drosophilidae > Zygothrica > Zygothrica quintamaculata. The sequence goes on from JBAMBS010001033.1 coordinate 34,065, forward strand.
GAGGTATATATGTATGTCTGTGTGTGTGTGTGTGTGTGTGTGTGTGTGTATGTTTGCATTAGTGTTTGTATGGTACTTTGACAAATATTTTGTCTGTTTGTGCATTGTTTATATACATATATATATATATATATATACATAAGTATCCATATGTATATTTGGTTTAACGGATGCTAAAGTTTGTTGCTGCAAATAAAAAGGTTTCGAAATTAGCAAGTAAAATATGCATCAAAATGACATATGGGTATGCATGTGTATGTGGTGTATGCATGTGTATGTGGGTGTTTTCCTTTTAACGGATGCACAGCATTAACGGAAACGAACTCCTGCGGTATGTGGCATATTTAATTTATGTGGTTCCACCAGCATAACGGCAGCAACAATTAAAAACAAAACAAATAATTCAAGATTTTTACTTTGCGTTTGGTGTCCTTTTCTTTCTGTATTGAAAATATTTAAGCCAGTTTAAATAAAATATAAAAAATGGAAAATCTTTTAGTTAAATTTGCTATATATAATTTTGATATAAGAGTTGATTGCTGAATGCCATGTCAGATCAAAGCTATATCAAATCCATATACTTCTAATCATAGTAAAATTCACAGAGTGTGTAGCTGACAGGACATTGGCTAATTAAAATGGCAAATCATCAACAGTCACAACAGTAACAACCACATCTACCATACGCCAAAAATGATCAACAACAACAACAGCAACTTGGCTGTTGGCGTGGCTCGTCGAATTGGCCAATTGGCATGTAAATTTATGCGCCAAATGGGCACAAACAAACGAACAACGCAAAAGCGAAAAACGCAAAAACGCAAAAACACCGAAACCAGAACCCAGTCCCAGTGCCAGTGCCAGTACCAAAATCAGAAACCAAAGATAAAGCCTAACTCGGAACCCAAGCTGAAACCCCAAAACTCAAACCCATAGCCAAGCCCAGGACAAGAGTCAAAAGTTAAACTATAGAGCACATGCATATACGCTACAAATACAGTTGCAGATATGGTGGCTATAGCTATAGATATAGATATAAAAGTCCGTGGCAAATGGAAGTTGCAGTTGCAGTTGCTGCTGCAGTTTTTGATACGCTAATGCACACATGTTGGTTGTTTGACAGTATTGGTCGATGATAAATTGGGCAAGAGCAATGCACTTGGTCCAAATGACAAATAAATTTTAATTTGATTAACGATTTTTGGTAGAATTTTGGTTTTCAAACTGATTGCCCTTCCTCCATTTTTTGGGTCTAATTTAAAACAAAATTCAGCAATTGATTTACATTCGGCATGTTGGCATGAGTTAAATTGCATTTGGCGTTACGATTCATTAACTTGCACCATGTGAATACAGTTTTTGTGGGATTGATTTTGGTAGTAATTTGGGCTCGAGTCGCGGCTTGTTTGCTTTCAATTCAGTTAACAGGTCAACAGCAGAGCTGACTGCCTGTTAGCGCTTATTATCCTTGTCACGTTCGAGGAACAACGCGTTTTGGCATTGTTTACCAATGTTGTTATTATTGTTGCTGCTATTGGTGTTGCTGCTATTTCTGCTGCTGCTGTGCAAACAATTTGCTTGAGTGCTGCAATTCCTCGCAGGTAAAATGCACACATCCAACAACAACAAGAACAACAACAATCTCTTCTTACACACACATACAGCAACACACTGTTCTAGTGTATGGCTATCGAATGGATTGACTATCAGCCTCAAAGCCAACTGATTACATTGAGTATAGTCAATGGACCTACTATAGTTTGATAAGTTCGGACACTGATTTCATACGTGATCATTGTAATAACTTTAAAACCAGTTTAATTTAAACTAACATAGCTTAGGTTAACTGCTGGAAGTGCATTCTATATATAGTTAAAGCTGTCTTATATATTATTTATATATAGAAATATCCTTACAGTGTTTAATGCATCTTCCAGAAGCGTTGGCAGTGCTTGAATGAAGCAGCATATGCGTTGATTGTGACTATCCTCATATTCTACAAATAAAGGTATATATATTAATGTTCATTCATATATATATCATATAAGAAATACTTTTCTTTATTTATGATGAATTAATTCAAAATGACCATATGAGCAGCTCCTATGCCCTCGGCTGTGTCACACACATCATCCATTCTCTGGCTAGGTGCAACATCTTAAACCTTTCGGGCAAGTTGCTTAAATTGCTTCTTTTATAAACACTTAGTCAACTCTAGTCAGGTGCTGCTATATCGAAAATATATTACAAAGATATTGTAAAATAATATTATTAGATATAAGCAGAAATTCTATTTTCTCTTCCCAGAGAGAGAGAGCCGCACTTATATCTAGTGCCAAGTGGACACAGCGAACGTCATGTAGTACCACTACTAAAACTCCTACTACAACTACTAGTACTACTATTACTACTACTACTTCTACTACTAGTATACATGGGGCACTCTATGGACCTTAGTTGTTTATGCCTCTGGTCGTTGGGGCATTTATCAAGTGTCTACTTGAAGTGAATGTTGCTGCCACTTCGATGATGCCGACACATAGAGTTTATAGTTGAGCGACACTAGTGAAAATGGGTTGAATTTTTCGCAATATTTTTTAAGGTATAGAAAAAGTTTCAATTACACTAAACTATTTGTTCAACTTTATGCATATTTTATGCATAGATAATAACAATAGAACGCTGTTAACTAATATTGTTAGCTGGGTTTTCAAATGAACCCATAGTTAATGTAATTTTGTTCTTCAACAAGTTCATATGGTTAGTTAAATATATAGCGAGAACATAGTTACCTTATGGCGACTAATTAGCGAATACATATAAATTGAGAGAAAAAAGAAGAAGGTGGAAATGGAGTATATATGGTGCACAAATCACAGCATGACGCCAAATGTGCAGCAAGTGGACAGAAAATTAAAAAAAAAACAAAATCTCACACAGATTGTGCGAGAAAGGAAAACAAGTGGAAAAAGCACAAGCTAAAGCTGAAGCTGAAGCAGTAGCAGTAGCAGAAACAGAAGCAAAAGCAAAAGCAAAGGCAACAAAAACTATAATTTCCTAAAGGACTTAATTATTTTATAATAAGCACATAACACAAGCGAACTACAAGTAAAGCGCAGCCCCAGAGGCAACAAAATGGCACTAGAACTGAGAAGAGAAAATGGGGAAGGGAAGAAAGAAGGGAAGGAAGAAGTAAAAGCCAAGCAGGAAGCCGCGTAAATACAGCGCAAAAACTTTTTTTTTTTGTTTTCTTTTTTTGCCCAGTAATCGGACGGAAAAGAACAGAAAATAGAGTGGGGCAGAGTAGGATAAGGACCATAGAAAATGGAGACAGCAAAAATTGTGAAAATATTACAGATTGTTAAGTCTCTTTAGACACAAGAACTGTGCTTCCCTCCCATCATTCTCATGCTTCTCATCGACTTTAACTGTTTGCTTTGTGGTTGCTTTTAATGGTTACTAATTATTTAATAGTTACTTGAAGGCATTTAATATTGATTCACATAATTAAACTACAAGCTATAATTATTACATAATCTATAATAATTTATTATTCAAATGTAATTTATTTATTTAATTATTAGTTGAATTGAGTTATTTAAGTGCAGTTGAAACTTGAACTCGCTGAGACCTAATTAAAAATTAAGTTTTTTGGTATCATATAGCAATATATAGTCTAAGCATACTGAGTTAGTAGATGCATAAAACTGTTGTTGGTTTTAATTTGAACTTTTAACTAACAACATGCATTGCGCATACGCCCCAATTGCCGCCATAGGAATGAAGCGAATGCGTAAACACTTGAAATGCAGTAAAAATTCATTCAGCACAAAGCATAACTATGACAAAACTGTAAGCACAAGTCATAAACTACATGTGAGAGGCAAAATGTATGTATGTATATATGTTTGTAGACAGGCAGAGAGGCAGCAACAGAGGCAACAACAATTCACATTTATGTGGCAGTAAACAAAATGTGATGCTTCGGGCAGGATGGCACTAGAGAGTACAAGCACAAGAGAGAGAACAACTACTACAAATTTATATATATATCTATATATAAATGTATATATATATAGATATATATGTATGTAGTAAAAGCTTTGCTGTGTTTAATAGGAATTGAACAGTGGCTACAGAATCGTATAGTATGGTATATATGTAGTAAATGGGTGCTCACAAACACATGTCAAATAATATCAATAGATTTTGGCAAGGGAGGAGCGCAAAGTGAGAAAAGGACATGCCATACAAGTCAGGCCAAATTCATTTGAATTGCAAAACAAACACAGTCCAAACCAAGTCATAGCCAAGTTCAACGAAACAAGCTTAATCATGTTGTAAATTTGCATAATTTGACGTGTGTACGAAATGAGTTCGAAGCGGCTATAGCATTCAATGGAATATATACTATATATATATATATATATATATATTGCATATATAAATATATATATCAATCAGCATGACAATCAATTCAATGGTGCAACTAAAACTAAATCAATGCTGGCAAATTTATAGCCAAGACAAAAGCATATTAAAAGCAAAATGTATATAAAATATGCATAAAATAGAAAGTCCTTATAAAATATATGCTATCTAATTACTTTAAGGATTCACTTTACTTTTACTTTTTTCTTCTACTGTTCAAATTACATTTGTGCCACAAACTTTAATGCCACAGTAGCAATCAGGTATATTATTATTTTTGTAATGAGCTTAAATTGCAGTTTGTCGCGTCTCATTGAGGCTATCTGAATCAGTGGCCCAGACGCCCACTTTTGCCACCCCCCCTCCTTAGAGAGCCGTTATGCCTGTCACATGATATGACAATTTAATTGAAGGTTATGCGTGACGCACTCTCCATTGGGCAATGCTTACATAGAACTGGTCATAACCATTCAGTTTTATAACGTCAGATTACGCGACAATCGTCAATTGCACTTTAATACATGTGATTATATTGTGATTATTGTATAAAGTTACAGTTCGTATTACTGGAACTGGAAATGGAACTGGAACAGGAGGAGAAAAAAGAAAAATAATAATATGAAATTCAAATAAGCAATTTTTCTGTCCTTACACAATCCCAAAGGACGCTATAACACTGAGTAGCTGCACAGTTAGGGTCCTGACTACTATATAATTATATTGTCATATACCAAACAAATTTTAAAAAAATATTCTATTAAAATATTAATATGCAACTCAGCTGCAGCTTCTTGGTGCACTTTAAGTGTTTACAGTTTAATGCAAATTTAAATTTTCTTTTTGTTTTAGATCTTTTTGTGATAACTTGCAGCTTGTCAATTTATAAGCAAAAAGAAGTTTTAATTTTTAAAAAGAAAAAAAAGCGTTAAAAGCATTATGTTGTCAGCAACTTTTCGTTGATTACTTAAATATTAATTTTCAGTTGCTTTTTTTTCATTACTTCAAGCCAACCCAGCAGAAACTCTAGTAGAAAGACTGCTGCTCCGACCAACATGGCCAGTAAGAGTTGAAAGAGAGCGGGCGCAAAGTGTTCCAAGTCAACCTCCACCTCAGCGCCTCTAAAGGTTCCGCAATCGGGTTTGGTAACACTCCATTGTTGGTCATTATGCTGCATCAGACCTGTTTCACTTAGATATAGTATGCCATAAGCTATGTGCTCGCGCCAGGGTGAACCTTTTACCGTGGCGGAACTGGTTACGTATGGTGGATTAAACAGTATCTCCTGCAGCTCACAGAACTGACGTTCGGTCAAAGTTTTGATAAGTATGCGATAGATACGATCAATGGCTACATGAAAAGCGAAACCACCCTGTTTGATGCGCTCTGCACCCTGTTCAATGGAAAAAATATTATGTTGCCTACAGATGCGTTTCTCATAGATTTCGTGTACCAACGGATTGGTGGAGCTGTTGAACAGTGCAGCACTATAAACAATATCCTCCATGCCAATCTCTAGGTTGCTGTCATAGAGTGCTTGCAGATTAACAATGTTGCGTGGTGCAACTGACAGCAAAGAGCCCACAATGAAGGCGCAATAGAACTGCATCAGCATGAAACCAAAAAAGCAACTGGAACTTATCAGCAGCCTTGTTGATAGCAGCCGAAATAGATCTGTGGCTGGTCCTTGTTGCAAATATGTTTCCATGACGGTGAACCAAGCAAATGCCAAACGGCCGTCCACAGGCTGAGATTGATGCTGATCAGCCGCCAGGCGTACCTCTTGTTGTATGTGGAAAGGCAGCAGCAATGCGCTGCATACCACCAACGCCAGCACGCACCACCATACCTTTTGGCTTAGTGGCTCAAAGAAAATATTGCGTATGCTGCTACGTCTGGGATGCCGAAACACAAAGTGTACGCTAAAATTTTGGAATTTTAGTTTCTGATATGCCACTCACACACTCACACACACACATATACACATGCTACACTTACTATTGTGTATGCATCGCGGGGGAGAATTGCACATAATGCTGTCTATCCCACAAATAACGTAGTGGACATATGGAAAAGTGGGCTTCACCTCTTTGAACTTGCCCAATGACGCCTGTCCAGCTGCCATTTGCCTGCAGTTGCCCCCAACTGTTGCTAAAACAAACATGCATACTGCAAGCCATTGTTTATAGCTTTGATTTTCCATTGTTATCACTGACAATCAAATATGCCCTACCTCATATTAAACATGCGTTCCATAAGACGGAAAAGCTGATAGGTTTTCCGTTGCATGGGATCCCGTTGCTTGAAGTCTCTTTCATTGGCCAGATAATCTAGATCATTGATGCCCTTCGGCTTATCAGTTATCTGTGTATTTCAGAAATTAATGTACTATTTTAAATTTCACACACACACACACAAAAAACTTGCCACAGTGCTGGCTATTAGAGTGATATTAGCCAAGTTGCTGCGACGCGATACCGAACTGCTGCCATTATACTTGGCCCACAAACGATAGCCAGTTGAGGCACTCCATATACCCTTAGACTCTATACGTAGTGGTGTAAGCTCAACTATTCTATATACATCATACAGCAGCAAACTTGAACTTAAAGCAAGTTTTAATCAATGATTAAGAATTATAGGCAAAATATTAAGTATACGCCATGGCTTACCCATTCAAGCTACGCATTGCCACTGTTATATCTGCATCAATATTAATGTTATAAGCAGACAAATGTTGATCTATAACTTCCTCATCGGAACGATCTGATACGCTATATCCCAACATAAACCAGGCCTGACTATTGTTAAAGTAACCCCCTTCAGAGGCTGCGTCGTACACGTAACGCTTAATACTTTCACTTTCGAATAGCTCCACAAAGATGCCAGTTCTGGGTGCGTCATAATAGAAAAGATCTTTAAAATTTTTACCCATTTTTGTTCGTATATAAAACTGTGTTATAAAGTTCCCAAACAAACTCTTAAAGTCAACCACTTGCATTCTCTGCTGTACATGACTCAGATTTCTCTCTGCTCCGGCGACTCTCACGACGAGAGCATGTTTCAAATGCTGAAGGCGTAAAAAATCCTCAAAGGCGAGCAGCTCATTGGAATTTATGTTTTCAATTTGTGTGGCACGTAAAAAAGTTGCTGAAATTATTAAAATCCACAGAATTATTTTCACTTGCAGCTTAATCATTTTATATGGTCCTTCTTTACTCTTCCAAGTGGCTTTCTTTATTATTATTATTTTTATTATTATTTTTATTATTGTTTGTTTGTTTGTGTATTGTTACTGCAGTCGTATACAAGACGGTGGATTTGTTTGACTTGATGTGGAGCGCACTGTGTGTCCTTTTATATGGCAAAGGATACAAGTAACGCATAAATGCATTATTTATGGCTGATGTCAGTGGGGCAACTTTTAATTTTTCCATACGCAGTAAATTGCGTAGCAGACAGTAAAATTGTGCATTAACTGTTAACATCAAGTGACAGCATAATTATTTTAATCATATGGAAAATGTTTGTTATTCTTCCAATTAAAGTAATATATATATTCTATAGTTAGTTTAAGGCTTTCGAATAGAAAGTAGAAAAATTACTTTAAAGGATTTTCTTTAATATTATCTTTTAAAGCAACAAGCAAAACTTGCCACAAGCAGACGGAACATTAAACAGGACAAAGCTTGTGGCATTAGCGTGACATTATCCGACTGCAGGCAAGAAGCTACAAGGAACGGCAAAAACGCGTGTTAACATTGAGGCAAAAGAGGAAGCGAGAACCTTACTAACTTGCCCCAAATAGTCCTGATAGTATGTGTCTGTGTATGTGTGCGTGTGTGTCTGTGTGTCTGTGTGTCTGTGTGTTTGTGTGTGGGCAAGAAAAATGCAGTACGGCAAATTTGGTAAAACTTGAAAGCAAATCCTAGAGCTTGCAACTTAATTTCATGGCATGCTGTTGCCGCGTTGCATGTAGCAGCTTCATTTCGGGCAATTTGCTACACGACAGCTTGCCACGTGCTACAGTAGCAAATACCGAATAGTGAATAGAGAAAGAGATCGAGTCAGTGAGAGTCTTCTTCTTCTGCTTCTTCCATAAGGCAATTGTGAAAGGACTTAAGACTAGCAACAAAATGAAAAGAAATTACATTTAATTTGCTGACATTTTGGGCAACAAAAAGAAAAAAAACAAACGTCTTTGTTTTGTACATGGGCGTGGCTGTTTAGTTGACTCCACGAGCAATGACAGAAACATTAGTTGCAAGGCCACATGCAAATGCAACAACGACAAGAGAGCAGCAAGTCCTTATACACCGAGTGTAGTCCTTGTGAAAATGGGGGGAATTTTCAACATTTTATCGCAGATTTTTGCATCAAATACGCGCATTGCATACGGAAGCAACGCAAACGGCAAACGGCAAGTGCTTCATGCTTTTCGGTACAAAAAGAATTTTTTTTCTATTAAAGAGCAAGAAGAACAGAGCAAAAAAAAAACAGAATAAGAGATAGAAATTGCGCATACGCCATGTACACCACACGCGCGACAAAAGCGTCGGAAACGCTTAAATATTTCAGTTTCAAATTTGTTGAACTGCTTATTTCTGTGTGTCTCTGTTTCGCTTGTGTTTTGCTTTTTATTTGACACTTTTTTTTATTTCAATTTTTTTTTGTTTTTTAATACTTTTGCTTCTTTATTCTTTTGACATTTTGTCACACACGTCAAAAGCAGCGTGTAAAAATTAAAAAACAAAAAACAAAATAATATTTCTCTTAACCTATGATAAAATTAACATGTCATACAGTGTTACCCCGACTCTCTCAATTTGCCAATGGCAATGCTTTTGGAACTCTCTACCTCAACTTTAACCTTTACCTGACTGATTTGTCAGCTGCTTGGCTGAACTGCATATGTCCTTAAAGTATATAAATAATAAATTATGCTTCTGTCAGAAAATAATATACTTGAAGACAGATTTGCTTCCATTTACTGTACTTTTTATTAACTTAAATACCATATACTATACGTTTACGTTTACTTTTCATTTTCTTCTAGGAAAGTTGAGTATTTCAACTCATTAAATCTTAAATAATTAAATTTTTAGAGCTCTCTTTTAGCGCTTTGCCCAGGACAGAATGAAACGTTGTCGGCCTTAACACGTGAAACAACAATTTAATGCAACAAAATAAATTTTTAATTAATTTCACATCATTATTATAATATGCTTATTTCTTTATATTTTCATATTTTTCATATTTTTAATAATTTATTTTTGCTTTTTTCCTTTTTCATTTCTTTCCTTTTTTTTGGCATTTTGAGTGGCAGAACTTATAATTGTTACGTAGACGTAGTAGAAAATGCAAAGAACAACAATTAAAAGCAAAATAAGATACGCTTGCAGCTACGAAAGGAAGTGAAAAATGAAAAAGAAAATATTAAAAGAGAACTTTCTTGCTTTTGGGCAAAATATTTAAATGATTTCAATTAAGCAAAAACAAAATGAAAATCAACAAAAAAATTTCTAGGTGAAAAAGCTGATAGAAATATTTACTTATGACAGCAATCAATTCGCTGGCACAACACGAATGTTAAGTTGGCTTTACCAGTATTTTATTTTATATATATGTATGCGTGAATAGTTTTCCAGCTCAACAAATACTCAGCGTGGCTGCTGCATTAAGTCAACTCATTATGAAATTACTGCTGGACACAAGAGAGCAAAAAAGAACAAAAAAAAAGTAGAAAAACAAATTAAATTTAATCGATTTGTGAAAAGCTGCCACCAGTTAGTTCTGACACCAACAACAACAAACAACAGCAACCAAAACAACAAACACAATCAGCTAAAACTAGAACTTGGCCAAGTAGTAAAGGAAGTGATGTATAGCGACTGGCCATAGACCAAACAAACCAAGCACCAAGCACCAAGGACCAACAGCAGCAATGGCCACTTGGAGTGATGCTCTAAGCGCATTCTAAACAAATTAAAATTCAATTAAAAAGATGAAATGGCATTTCATGGCTTAATACGTACTCGTGATAGAATAGTGTGGGCCAACAACATTCAACTAACTGCCAAGCCAGCGTTCTTGTTAGTTTACACTATGCAACAAAGAATAAACTTATAGAAACTGCCACAAATCTAAACTTGAATTAAACTTTAACTCTTTTATTTGACAAATGCTTTTTTTTTTGAATATAAAATGAGTAGATATATATGTAAAGTATATATATGATAACTAGTGTAACCTGCTAGAACTGTGCCAACTTGCAACACAGCTGCTTTGGTGTTGTTGCCACTGTTTAATCTAAGCTAAAAGGCGTCACATTCAATTCATTTACGAACAACATTTTATCACAGCCGCCAAGCAGCATAAGTCTTGTCCTTGTGTACTAGCTCAGACCCATTGGCTACAGCAGCAACACAACGACATCAGCAGCAGCAACAACAACAACAACAACAACAACTACAGCAACAACAATAGCAACACTAACAACATTGTTTTAGTTGAGTTTGAGACGCAACAAAAATGCTTAACGCAACTTAAGACTTGTAGCATCATTTCCAATAAGAACTGATTTTCTATTTATGATTTTTCTGAGGCCATTTGCAGTGGGCTAGTAACACCCTCTCATCTCCCTTTAACTAGTCTTAGCCATGGTCAATAGAGTTGCTCCGATTTTGATATATAACATTCTGTTCGCTGTCCTTCAAGTCTGCATCAAAATCTGACAGCTTTTCTCTGTCGATTACAAATATTTTGAAAACTGTATATTATACTTCTTGTTAACTTGGCTTACATTATGTTGAAAGCATGTTATGCCTGAATTGAAGTGCATCTCAGCCTAAACATAATCAAATTTGACTAAGACAAGCAACAAAATTTATGTTATGGCCAAGTGAAATCTACTCCTCGGTGAAGCATGAAATTGTCTGAAGTTTTTGTCCAAAATAAAGTATTGTGGATAAAAAAATGCTGTGCAAATATTATAACCAATTTATATGACGGTCACTTGGATAACAAAAGCATAACTGTAACTTGCTTTAAGTGTGTTAAAGAATTGATCATAGAGTGATTTTTTTTTGTACCATTAAAGTACTTTTTTGGCCAAGACACTTGAGGCAATTAAAGCGCTTTCCTACTGATGCCAGTCTACACTTGGTCAACAATAACGTAGCTTCATTTAAAATGTAACCCTTTTGCTGAAGGCACTGACCACAACGCTTCCTGTCCAGGGCCAGTCCAGCGATGCAATGATGAAAAAATATTTTTCTTTCCGACTTCTTCGTCAACGACAACGACGAGGACGCCGACGACGATGACGACAGCAAGGCAAATAATTTTTACAAATTATACGCTCACATGGCAATAGTACAAACGGAGAGAGAGAGAGAAGGAGCAAGTGATAACTAACTGTTCGACTAGGTAATATCCTGTAAACTAATTGAAAAGATATAACAATAGTTTGTTAATAGTTTTCATATCAACTGGAAACTCAGTGGATAAAGATTATAAATACTTTGGCCATAAAATTCTTAGTCTTATATAGCCTTTAGCTTAATATTTACAGGGCATATAACAGAGTACAGAAATTATATTGAAAACTGTAAGAAAGATGAAGAAAAAGTGTGTGGAAAATGCAGTAAAAATTGAGGAAAAGCTGTAATAAGTCAGACAGCCAGTCAGTCAGCAGCTAGTTGGTAAGTTGGATTGCTTGTTATTCTTTGAACTGGACCAATAATAAGTTCAAACAATGGTGGCCAAAGCAGCTACCAACGTTGGTCATGTTTGTTTAATTTTTGCCACCGTTGTGCCTTCTACTTTTACTTCTTCTTCTTCTGCTCTTAGTTGGTTATTGTTGTTGTTGCTGTTGTTGCTGTTGTTGGTGCGGCGACTGCAATTGTTCCAATCGGCCGCCAACTGTTCGTTTCCGTTTTTGTTTTTTTTTTTTTTTTGCAGTCAGCTTTTCTTCTACTTGGCCAACAAACAGGCTTCAAATTGAACGGAAGCCTGGTACGAGTTATGCTCCAGTCATGCCCAGTCGACCTCCAAGCCAGCTCTGGCCCATTCTTAACCAGCGAATGCCTACTTGCAATCTCCGGCAGCGTCGGAGGCATTGTTCCATGTCCATGGATCAGCCTGTTTCAGCATCTTTTGTTGTGTGATGGGTCGGCGCGGTGTGGGGGCGGCTCAGTCGCCCTTTTGTCGCTGCGCTTCCGTTGTACGCTACACGTTTCATTCTCTCTTCTCTTCTTCTTTTTTTTTTATTTCTGCGCGTCTTCCTTTCTTTTTCTATCATTTTACCTCCTACTTTTTACCGGTCTGTTCCCGGTCTGTGCCGGACTTCATAGCTGTGCCCAATTTTTTCCTGTGTTACGCCGTTTGATTTGCGCTGATTTCTTGTCACTGTATTGGTATGCGATTTACTGTGTGTGTGTCTGTGTGGGTGTATTTGAGTGTCCTTTAAAGGCTTCATGTTTTTCCTTTATTTTTTTGTGCTCTTTTCATACTTCTTTTTTGATCAATTTTATTTTGTTAGTTTCCATTTCATTGAATTCTCACATATCCGCATCCTCATCCGCATTCACATCCGCAGTTCAGCCAGCCAGCCAACCAGCTAGTTGCTCAAATTGTGCCATTAACCAGCGTTGTCCTTGTTACCCATTTTCTACGCCCCAGCATTATCCTTGCCGGCAACAAAAGGGTTCTTACCCATGCTGTACCCTTTCGTGCGGCCATAAAATAACCAATTTGCATAGTTTAGTTAGTTGGACGCATCCGCTAGCGACACTTCTCTTGGCCAAATGCTATTGGTAAGCGCACCGCTCCGGATGAACTTAGCCTATATCTATATATATATACATCTCTCTTTATATATATATATCTATATAGGTTTCAATAAAAATATATGTGTGTATGTGCGCATAATTGATGACTGTTGACTACAACAGCCACAACAAAAGGACTCAAACAAATTGGGAAACAAAAACTACAGTCGAATTTTAAATAATATCCTTTTTTGTAAGGACATTTGTTTTGCATATTTATTGCGTATCATTCAATACAAAAACTTATTTCTCTATCTCTTTTTTTTCTACAAAAAATTCAAATTGATTGAAGTTCGGCAACAGAATTAGAAGCTTAAGCAAAATTTAATTAGGTCAAATATAAAAGAACCTTAATTAAATTTAGATAAACAAAAATATTTCTATATAACAAGGAATTATAAGCGGTTGCTTCCGAGAGAGATTAACTGTTTTTTTTTTCTAGTAAGAAATTATTTTTCAATCCCAAATTGTGTACCTGGATTTAATAGGAATAAAAGCCAATATCATATAAGCAAATATATATATATATAAATTTGATTTTATTTGCAGCAATTCCTTTGGTCATAACATGAAAGCCTTAGCCACGACAATCTAAATTTAAAGTCAATTTTTGAAGTGGTTGAAAGCACTTACAAATTATTTGGGCGTGACTAAGGGGGAGTGGTATGAGTGTGGTGGGGCAGGCAGGCTAGGGTTCAACAGCTGCCCAAGTAGAGCTTGGTAAGGTCATTGCGAGCGGCCTGCCAACTATTTTCATAATCATTTAACGTTTTTTGCTCTTGCTTTGAGTAAGAGTGTGGAGCGGTTGGAGAGGGTGAAGGTGGGTGAGGGAAGTGGGAAGTGAAGCACTCGGCAGGCACACACTCAACGGCCATTAAGTTCATCGAAGAATGTTCAAAGAGTGCGCACTTGAAAACGTTGCTCGCTCCCATTGGCAGCCAAGAACTTTTTGGCCTTTTTGGGCGCCACACAAACCGCACACTTGGCTCAACAAGATGGTAGCTGTGACCAGCTACCTGTTTGTAGTGGTAGGTGGTATAAGGTGGCAACTCTGGCTGGGCTCTAGCCCCTTGAGTAGGAAATACGAAAATAACGTAGTAGCTACCAGCAGTAGCAGCAGCCAACGGCAACGTCAGCAACTTTTCACTCATAGAACTTTCAATGCACTCGAGACCATTTTGCAACTTTCTTTTCGGAGTCTTAAAAGTGTCCAACAGTAGGTGCTGACTGCTTGCAACTTGTGGGTGGGGCAGTGGGGCTTTTGCTTAAACTAACGACCTTAGCTGTGATGAGTGGCCGTTTATTGATTTTCCAATATGGCAGCTGCATAATTGGCAACGCTCTCAACGCTTATGCGAAATCAATGGAGCGCATTTCACTGAGAACTCGCTGACAGGCAAACGCTCGCATTAGAGAGCATTATCATTTGACACTAACGGACGATAAGCCCACCGAAGGGTGCCTGATAATGGCTCACGTTGTTGTCGTTGTTATCGTTGTTGTTGTTGTTGTTATTGGTAAATCGAAGAAATGAAGCTGCACTTAACGCCGACACTTTTGACAAGTAGCGCCACCCCACCTCAGGTAGCTTAGGGTTGGACTTTACCATAGTTGGAAGCTGCTTAAATGTACGAGCATTAAAGCCAGGTCACACCCTTAATCACCTGCAGCCCGCCAAAAACTGCAGAAATGTGCTTCATTTTCAAACGGAACACTACTCTGTGTATATGTGTGTGTTCCTTTTATATATATATATATATATATATATATATATTTTCATTTATTTCATTCTTTTTTTTCTTCTTTCTTTTTATAACAAATTGGATTTGCGAAAAAATCGCTCACCTTTCATTTCAGTCGGATTAATGGTGTCGAGGTGAGCAGCACACAATGAAAACACCAACTGATGCTGGCGGGGAGAACGAAGGAGGAGAGTAAGTAGAGGCAGAAGTGCCAGCTGACAACGGGAGGTCCACCAAGTACCGTTTTTTTATGGAGTTACTCACTGGGCCGGGACTTAGCCATGCTTTGGCTGAGCTGCCAGTCGGACACTTGTAATACAATGAATAAATGAAGTGTTTAAGTAATTGAAAACCGATTAAGTGGATGCATTTCCATAAGTGTTTTTTATGTCCTGTTAGGAAGGATCATCAATTAAATGAATTAACATATTATTTTCATTGTACTAGTTATAGAATTTTAATGACTGTTAATGCATGTCTCAAACAGCTTTTGCTCTAATTATAAATTGTTTTAATAAGTTGGTTAAAAAATACAACTAAAAGTTAGTAACAGATGTCCTGGTTAAAGTCCTTTTTATTGTACACATTTCTTGGTGTTCTCTTTATAAAATTCATATACAAAAGAAATTGTGACAAATCACAGACAGCATGCATATAGAATTCTGATTCAATAACATAATTGTTGCCATTTATGCTGGCTGACTGCATTATTTAGCAGTACTCAAATCGCATTACATTCTAAACATATATCTGATTTCGTAGTAAAAGAAACAGATCTTAGAAAGCCAATGTACAATGGAAAACATTTCATGGTGTTTTCTTTTTCTTCCAGTTTTGTGTCAGTGCAGTCCATGCTAATAGCAAGACCATGCCCATACGCCCTAGAGCCCAGTCATTGTTGTCAGCATTATTTGCATATTCTGTGTAAAATTTACTTCCTTTCACTTATTTTAATGCAAGCTGAAAAGCTCTACTAAGGCTCAAGCAAATAAGAAGAAAAAGTGTGTTATAAAGAGAAAAAGTATTGCAAAGAATAGCTAAGCGTTTAGTGCCGAGTATTAAATACCCTTAAAAACAGTTATAAACTTAGCAAAACTCCAAGTTATGTATTAAAATAAAAACCTTAGTTTAAGTACTTTAATACTCATGTGTTATAGCTCTCTATCAATTGAGTATACCCAACGTTGGAATAGTGCATAAAGGCAGAAACTTTGTAACGCAAATTTACTTCTATTTGTGTCTGTTAAGGGTATGCGACAGGCTGGCAACCCTCCTCCTCCACTGCCTTTGCCTTTGCCTTTGCCTTTTGGATTTGCCTTTAACCCACACCAAATTTTTTTTGCTTTGTGCATTCGCAATTCGTTTGATTTCATTTCTTTCTCAGCTTTTGTGGGTTACTCACAATAAACTTGCCGCCTTGGAAAGTTTAGTGAGATAGAAAAACACCCAAAGCAGCCAGCCAATGTGCATAAATAAGCTACACACAACACAGCACAACACAACATAGAACACAACACAAAAACGGAATTTGCTAATACTCGTAACACCAAGTTACTTTGGGCCTACATTTTGAGTTTGGTTATAGGAAACCGACATTGAAACCGTTTTTTGTTGTTGTTATTTAAGTTTCTTTTTTTGGTCTCTGTCCATAATCAGGGTATTAAAATAAACGCTTCAGACACTCGTTCTATAGCCACAATTGTACGCTCTATAGTCAGTGGCAGGACATCCGCGTGCCACAGCCAATTTGCAACATCAAAGTCTGGCAGAGAAATTTATGTGCGTCTTTCTTTTGTTTGTATATTCAGTTTTTTGTTACAGGTGATTGCATTTGGGTCTCTTCTTTTTTGTTTTTTTTTGGTTTCTCTTTTGGTTTTGCTGTTTGTTTAGGCAATAACATTTCGACTTGGGGCCTGCTGCTTGAAAGGATTGTAGAGGCTTGATAACCCCAGCAAATAATTTTTATGCTTGTTTGGCAGGTGAATTTATTAAGTAAATATTTATAAAAAATAATAAATTTAATGGGCTGCACGAGTTCATATTTAAAGCAAACGCAAATAAACTGGTCACAAAAGAAGAAGTTGTTAAATAGTTACTTAAACATTTCATTCACAATTGAGTTGAAGAGAGGGAAATCAATA
Organism: Zygothrica quintamaculata; assembly: GCA_037044455.1. NCBI lineage: Eukaryota > Metazoa > Arthropoda > Insecta > Diptera > Drosophilidae > Zygothrica > Zygothrica quintamaculata. The sequence goes on from JBAMBS010001033.1 coordinate 51,207, forward strand.
GAGCTCTGATTTCTATAGTTAAAGCAGCTTAATATGCATCGTGTAAAGCAAATTATTATAAATAAGCTATCTTAAAAATAATTAGTTCTTATCACTTTATTATAGCATTTAAGCCATTCAATTTTCTGGCCATATAATTTAATATAAATATTCTGTGGAAAATCTTTATTAGTAAATATGAAAAAATGTAATAAAAATGTTGCTGTAAGTCATTTGATATAAATATATATATTGTACACACACACACACACACACACATAGACACTTACACATATACTGACTGCAATAAATTGCAATATGCAATGGGTTTATATTGCAACTGTGCAACTGTTAGCCATTGCGTATACGCCCAGTTGCAGTTGAAAAAGTTAACTTGATTGATGCGAAATCCTTTGCCAACTGTCAATCCAATATAATTGAGTCTTGTGCTGCTGCTGCTACAAAAAAAAAATATAAAAATATTATGTACATGTGTGTATAAGCAGTGTGTATGTAACTGAGTAAATAAGCTGAAGTCAAGGTCGTGGCAACGGTCAGAGTTGTTGCATTATCGACACCAAATATAGCCACTGCTGCAGCTTAAAGTCACTCAGGTGCTACTTCAACAAAATGTAAAAAAAACAAACTACACAAACACATCAATAAGAGCAACAGCCGCCTGCTGCAACCAAAAGCTTTCAACATGTTTGCCACATGCAGCAAATGCACCAAATGCACCAAATGCAACAACATCTATGACTACTAAGCCATTCAGCTCAGCTCTAGCAAATGTCAATCACCCATCCTTAGCCATACAACAGCTATTAAATTAATGCCCACAAGTAAATGCTGTTGACTATGGCCCCAGGACGATCAGTTCAAGGATATGGCTAGAGCAATCACTGTATGTAGTATCAAGCGCCAGAAATGCTTTAAAGTACTCAAGAGTCAAAAACAGAAGTTAATTTTCATTGTATTAGTGTGATTGTCTTTGTGTTTGTATCAGGACACTCGCTATAAAGTAACATGAACACATCACCTAGTGTTGGTCAGGTGCAATCATTAAATTGGATAGCCCCTTACACGATACATGTGCTGCTGCTGCTGCTGCTGTTGCAAAATAAACGTTTTACCTGCAGCTGTTTATGACCTACGCCAAAAGAGAGAGAGAGAGAGAGATGGAGGGGAAGAGCAGAGCGCGTCGGTTGTTTATAGCTGCTGAAGTGGCTATCCCTAGCGTCTCAGCTGGCTAAGTACGCATTTGTTGAGGCACTAACGGCATGCAGGGAACATATTGAGGGGAAATTTAGAGTAGCAAGTGCCGGTAATGAAATTCCCAGTAAGGATAAAAATGGGAAATTTTCTTATCCCGTTTCGAACTTCGAAATAAAGGAGAAGCATTCAAAGAATGGAGAAACAGCATTAATATAAATATTATATTATATCTTATCAAATTCCAAAATGATTTCTCATATTTTAGCCTTAATTAGCATATATATATATTTATATATATACATCTATTCTTACCTGTATCAGCCATATGTATCGTAAAGGCAACTTAAACCCAATATTTATTATTAAAAGCCGTAAATTATAATTAATTTAGTCCCTTGCCCCTTTGTATTTATCCCTTTAAGGCACTCTCTCGGGCTTTCTTTCTCTCTCTCCATTAAACACTTACTCTCTCAGTTGCTTTACGCATGTTCAGTTTTAGAACCGAACTGCTTCAGGCAAAACTGAGTAGCATGTAGGGACAAAACCGAACCATTTGAATATAAAGGACGAAATGGCGCATTAAGCAATCGCCTGCCCACGAGTTGCTGTAGAACAGGGAAGTATATTGTGCTCTCTGCTAAAAAGCGGCTTTTTGTCTGTTAACGAGACCTAAAACAAACCTAGCTGTTCACTAAAAATGGCCCCAATGCCGTGCCAAGAGCTACAGATACATTGAATGTGCGTGAAAGTTGAAGTTAGTAAATATAACATAGAGTGAACACAAGAGTAAAAGCAGCACACAGCGAGCTCTAACTTGGCTAACACACACACATATACATAGATATGGATGCAGAGACAGATACTTAGCCACATGCCAAGTAGAGCCAGAGTCTGGCACGTGCAGATGTGCACGCCAAAAAGTATGCAACGTTTAGTATTCTTGGCATATTGTGGCTTTACCTTTGAGTCGTACAAGTCTCTGCAAACTTCAATGTACCCTTCCACAGCCATAGTTACTCTCAAACTCTGACAATCTAAGCAGTTTACTGTGTCAATATGTTGCGCTGATGGCAGCAATAGCAGCCGTAGTATCAGCAGTAGCAGTAGCAGAAGTAGCATGCAACAGCAGGAGAAGTAAAAGCGATAGAAGCCTCTTCAACTCGACTTGTGCCAGTTCCCAATCCCTTGGAACAGACTGAACTGAGTTCAGGTAGCGCATCCATAACTTATGCATGCAAATTTCTCTCGTTGTTGACTTCGAAAAGGTAAAAAACAAAAGCGACAAAAAAAAATAAAAAATAAAAGTAAAAAAAGTAGAAAAAAATCGCAGTTGAAATTTGTGCAAAATGCGGTTATTGCAGCGATTATTTTAATGGCACTTCTCAGTTACAGAGAGAAAGAGAGTCAGAGTTGAAACTTAACGTACTTATAAAAGGATTTGACTTGATTTTCTTTTTTTTTTGATGCTGCAGTCTTGGTTAACGCCTCAAAAGTTTGTCAAGAACAGTGTTTGCTTTACAAAATAATTCCAATTTGACGACAAATGACACGATTATATATAGACATATATATATTTGTATAAATTGGATTGCAAATACAAATTATTTACACTTGCATTATAAATGAAGCTGGTCAAATGTCAAATGCAATGTAAAACATTGTAGAAAACTACAACTTATTATGGCCACATAGAAGAGCTACAAGCATTGCCAATCTCTATGTTTGTGTGTGTGTGTTTGTATAGAGAGAGGGGATAAACCCTAAACACAAAATTTATAAGCAATTTTCTTGTATATTAAGGCAACATTTCATTTTTATATTAATTTTTTTTTGCTAAATATTGCAACGACAGTTGAAGCGACACAACTCAAGGGAGTCATCGGGCTGCAGTTGCAATTCCACTGCAGCTGCCACGCCCCATAACAACTCCTTTTGTAGCAGCACTGGCTGCTGCTGGTGCTGCTTATATTTTATTTGTTGGCAAAAATTGCATTCATGAATAATTCAGTGAAGTGAAAAATTTGCGTTCTTTCTACCTCGAAATTTTTATTTATATTTTAAGTGGTATTTTTAGTAGATTTTAGCTAAAAATAAAATACAAAAAAGATGAAATTATACATACATATATATATATACGTATATATATATATATAGAAGTCAAAACGTTGAGTGGGTGTCCAACATGCTGTGTAATGTGTGTGTGTATGTGTTGGTTATCAGCATTTTGGGTTAATATTTAATGCAAATGACAGAAACGTTGGTAAACCTTGTGGTCGCGTTGATGATGTGCCACCCCAAGTGGTGCTTTGTGTTTTGGTGGTGTTGTTGGTGGTGCAGCATTTGGTGTATTTTGTAGTTCACAGCTTGCTATGTAAATTAAAACAGAAAACAGAAAGAGAAACACAAGCAGCAACAGAAACAAAAACGGAAACGGAAACTGTTTATGTAGATCGAATATGCAGTGAACACTTTGTATGTCTCGACTTATACTTCTTGCTGAATTTATGTTGCTAGTCTTTGTACACTTTTGTATTTGAGTTGAAGTCGCTGTTAAGAGAACTGTTAAAAGAAAAGCCATTATATGAATTATAATTGTAAAAATATTCCAACTTGCAGTGAGTTTAACATAACTTTTGCAACAAGCTGCATATAAATGCTGCGTTTATGCCATGCGTTTTCTTTCCATAAAGAGAGCAATAAATGCTTATGTATTACCTTAAATTTACTAAATATCTATTATATATACTGACTTTCAAAAAAATTCGTTTTATTTTCGAGCATTACTCTCAGGCATTGGCAAAATCATTTAGTTTTATGAAAGCAAGTCGAGCCTCCTCTGGCTGTGACAGTCGATAGAAAAAGCGACTTGTATGCGCCTGTTCAGCCTCACTATGATAGGGCGGCCAAAGCGTTGTATAAGAAACAATGCTAAGCATTTAAAATTATAAATAAAATATTAAAAAAAATATATAATTAATAGCATTAACTAATTACATACCGCACAAAATAGGTTGCCTCACGCGCAGAGGGTTGATTACTGATTAGCTTCTTCATTTCGTTGATAAATTGCATTTGATATTTTTTTGAAGCCTTATTATAACGATCTTTACACACCATCTGACTGTAAGCATAATATATATAACATATATATAGATATATTATAGTTATCTTACAAGGGTACTTTGAATTTGGTAAAACTTGGTTCCCTACCCAAATTTCTTTCCACCGCTTTACTGTTATTCTTTCGCTTATGTTTATCTGTCACATTTACCGATGATACATCATACGATTTTCGGAAACGTAAATCCAATTTATGGCGATATTTAAATTCTTCAAACCAAACTCTATTATCAAAAGTTGGTACATCCAATTTGGACACAGTTATTTTACATAAGTTCTTATGTATATCCTCTGTATTTGCTGACATACGCTTATAGCGGGTAGATTTAAGATTTGAGCCCATTGTCTAACAAAAATTATTGTATATATATATATTTTTTTTAATTTTTTTCCCCAACAATTACTACAAAAATAATACTGTTCACACTACGAACAACAAACTAAAACTAAAAGTAAAACTAAAACTAAAACTAAAATTGACTTTAATAGCAGATACAAAAATGTTTTTAACAAAACAATTTCCAAATAAATTTAAAGAGTTTTTCATTGTATTAGTTTATTATGTAATAATTTTAAAAAGTTTTTCCACTTACAACAATTTCCAACTCTTTTTAGTCTCACATTTCTTATCCTAATGTATTCATATTATTCTAACATTAACTCATAAAATCAATAAACTAAACTCAAAAACCATAATGAAATTATCAACTATGTATCACATACCCAAACACACACACACACCTAAACAAATACACACATAGTACAGTTTCCACTTCAGTCTGTCTGCCTGAGCCTACGCAGTTTTCAGGCTCGAAATTCTTTCGAAAATATGCAAAATATTTTAACCGAAAACCTTTCAAAAGATTGCATAGAGCAGGGCGCTAAATATGTGTGTGTGCTTGGATCTTAAGTATGTTTGTATGTATATATATATATATATATTTATGTGTGTGTGTGTGTTTGTGTGGGTATAGAGTTAATGCTATTAGGAAGCCACAAATCAGCCTTCAACTGTTTACGTGTGCGCTCGATTGGCATCGTCTTGCCCCAAAATGTTGCGGCAACTCTGCTAATGTAGCAACAGGATTCTATTAACATTTTACTTCTATAAGAGTAAACTGAGCAAGGATATAGTTTAAAGTAATTTTGAATTATTTATAAACTTGGTTCTATATTAAACAACTTTTAAATGGTGCTCTCAGCTTTATATAGAATATCTCAATAATTATCAATAATTAATCAATAGTTTGTCATTTATATAAATTGCTTCATTATTTGATAATATAATTTCGTGATTAAATTTACATTTTTTTTCTACATTTTCTAGTTTTGTTGAAGAGACTTACATAGGCGCTGGAACGCCCATTCTTAGTGCTAAGCGCAACAGAATTTATGGTTTTAATCTTTTGGCTTCTAAATTTTTTGCTCGCCAAGAGAGACCGAATGAGTGAGAGAAGGAGCGAGAGAGCGAGGTTGTGGGTGATGGAAGAAAGCAATGGCAAATACGAGTAACCCGGCCTACGACATGAGTCAGGCAAAACTGTGAGGATTTTATGGCTCAAGGACGTAACGTTTCTATGCTTCAAGGATAAAGCTGCTTCACTGCATCGTTGCGAGGATTTGAATTTGTGTGTTTTCATTATAAATGAGCAACGAGCAAAATTTAGCTCAGCCTGCTGCGTTCTCCCTGCTGCTTGCTTCCTTCTGCGTCTTGTGTCCTGTATACTATGCCAAGCCCCCATAGGCAATAGAGGCGTTAACCGAGGGGCGTGTTTAGTGAACATTCCACACCAACAAAAAAAAAAAAAAATGGGTAAAAAAAATTATTCACACAAAAGTCAAGAGAACGACCAGAAAATAAATCAAATTAAATAAAATGAAATAGTTGAGGATTTCGGCTGCTGACAATGGAATCCCACTGCCACATTTTGGGGCACAAACTTTCACCCTACCAAAAAAAAAAAAAAAAAAAAAACCTTGCAATGAATAACAAATAAAATGCTCGACTAACCAGTTGGCTAAAAGTCCTACAAGCATAATGACTGAAGGCCTGAAACTGAAAGCAACATCGACGACAACCAACAAACAACATAAAATACACAAAATAGACAAGAAATGAACACCCCAAAAAGATTGTGCCTAGACATTGTTTTCGGCTTGTACTGTGAGCTTTTTTTTCTTCTTTTTTTGTTGTAGGTCACTTCGTGTGTCCTTGCCAAATCAACCGTGAAGCGGTACACTGCCACACGCATGACAGCTATATATACAAACAGTATATATATATATATATATATATATATATTTATATATATAATATCAGAGCCTAACACAGGAGTCTTGTTGTAACAATGGGGTCAATTAAAGAGGCATGAACTGTGTGCATTAAACATACATGTCTAACTGACTGTTGAAAGGATATTTGCCAAAGTAAGTACAATTGGACAGGACAGAACAGGCGACAGACTGTGTATTAATATGGCTTTAAGTATGTGCTTTAAGTAAGCAAAAGCAAAAGCTTATTAAAATATATTGAGCATATTACTTTTATATGAAAGAAAAGTATAAGATTGAACTGTGTCATGAGAAGTGCAATAAATATGATCAAGAAATAACATAAACATTGACTTGGAAACTGGCACAATGAAAGAGAGAGATAGAGAGAAGAGGACAAGTAAATTTTGTGTGCTGTTAGAAAAATGGAACACGTGGCACACTTAAACACACACACAGCTGTATATACTATATTGAACAGTGGCAATCACACAGCACTTCATATCCTGTAGCTATACAAACACATCCTACCACATATATATATATATATAGAAAGAGAGCTAGTTGTGCTCACAGGCTACAAAAAGAATTGCCATAAAAAAAGAGAGCAAAAAAAAAATAGAATCAACGCTCAAAATACTCGTAGAATGTCGAATATTAAACGAAATGGCAATTTTGTGTAGTGCTGTGGGTAAATTTGGCAGCGTCAATTTTAATGGCAAACGAGACCACAACTGCCCATCAACAAGGACATAACAGAAGGACATTGCCAAAAACGCTGCCGTCACTATTGAAAATCAAATCAAATTGCACACTCAAGTTGCAAGTTGCAAACGGCAACGGTATCGTGAGACATCAAAATCAAAATCATGTCCAAAAATAAAACAAGCAGAAGCAAAGCGAAAAAGAAAACGAAAACGAAAACGAAAATAGAATAAAGATACTGTTAGGAAAACTGCAGGTGCCGCTAGGCAAGGAGAGACAAAGAGCGAAAGAGAAAGAGAAAGAGAGAGGAAGAGGGCGAGTAAGATGACAGCACAACAAGCGACAAGAAACGGAAATAAAATCAAACAAATTGAATGCGATGAGCTCTACGTGGGAATACGTGCCAACAGTAATACGAATAACAACAACAACAACAAGGCAATAACAACAATAAGAACAACAACAACAATAAGAGATATAACAACAACAACAAAGCAATAATAAACCCAAAGATGATGATAAAAAAATACTCAGGATCAATAGTAATTGCTGCTGACAAATCCACAGTTGTTAGCCAATAGACAAGCACACAGATACAGGCTCAGATTCAAATATATATATACAAATACAGTTATAATACAAATACATTGGCATAATATAATCAAAATGTGAAGGTTTTTAGCTACAGCTAACAACAATTTTCTTTACTGTCAAAGCGCCACAAACTTTGCGCCGGACAACAGTTCGCAATTGCCGAAACTGTCGTTTCCGCGTCCTCGATTTGGTATCTATTTGTGGGTTTGCTTTCAGTGCTTGTTGTCGCATTTTAGGCGCTTCCGTTGCCACTCAGGAATGTCAATTGTCATACATCAGCATCAGCATCAGCATCAGCATCAGAAACAGCAGCAACAGCATCAGAGCTCACTGCTACACTGACAGGCAACACATTTGAAACGCTTTAGCGCTTTTGACTTCGGCTGTCGTCTCTCGGCTCGACTATCTTCTGGTAGTAGTATCATACGATATCGGTCTATGGCCCATGTCAGGCACATTCCGATTTGTTTACCTTTTCAATTGAGTTCGCGCTGCAAAATGGGGCTATTTCAATTACACTAGTCAACAAATTGCGAAACAATTAAGAAACTGCAAAGATCTGACCTATAACTTAGACTTAGGCAAATAAGTTCCTTAACACAGTTCTTAACACTTTTACTTAACTTTTGTTTAACTTAGCTATTTTCTATCAAATTTTGCTAGCAAGTGTTAACGGGTCTACCGTAAACTTGAAGCATTAATAGATGCAATAGATAACTAAAGCCCATTAGCTTGAGTTTTTCGTGGCTGGAATTCCCGACTGCATAATGAGTGGTTCTCTAGTTATTTATGGCTCAAAAAGAGTTGGCCTAAAAATTGGTCTACAGTTCAATGGCCATAAAGATGTCCAGCATCAGCTGGTACGTGATTTCAAGCAGACTTTAACCAAATAGATACATTGCTTACATATCGCTTAGCAATAGAGACGTGACAGTGGCCCAATGTTGTTCTAAATTGTATGTATTACAACTATATTAGGTCAAAATATGGCATATTTATTAAGGCTACGACGCACTTTCTGGTTACTTTGAGTACAAAGTAAGCTGCCCAATGGACTGAAATGACTGTGACGATTATTGTGACTTTTACGGCAATTTGTCTAGATGTGGCTGCAGTTCAATGACAATACCCTGGCAGGGTCAAGGACTTGGCTTTATAGTGAATTTGGCTTCCCCTCTAAACAGCAAAGCGAAAGAGAAAACAAAGAAGAATGCCTCAAGGACGCAATCAAAGCAGCTTAAAAGTTTTCTGAAACTTCTGCGCGGCAAAAAAAATAAGAAAAAGAACAACAAACCAAAACCTCCAATAAATAAACCAGCTCAGTGAGCAAAAGGATATTGAAAACGGCGAAGCCAAACACACTCCATACAATCCATAGAATCCATCCATGGCAAGGAGCGGTCATGCTATTGGTCGATCAGTACGCCATATTGAAACTGTTGCTGCAAATCGCCATTAATAGCGGATTTTACGTACTTCGTATGTGTGTGTGTGAGTGTGTAGATTGTGAGCGTGGCGTGTTAAAAATTTATTGCTCTGCACATAAAATTCTTAAGAGTTTTATGTGCACACAAGAAGCTGCTTGTAGCAAATTCCTAACGAATCTGTGACATGCCGTAGCACAGCTAAAAAAATATTACAAAAAAAAGAAAAATTGAGAGAAAAGTTCAGTTAACACAGTTGGTTGGTCTTACTTTAACCTGTCCTATATACGGCATATAAATTAAGAGCTGACAATACATACAACAAGCTGCGTGCAATTCGCATAACCAATTGAAGTACCACTCAATGATTATGGAATACTTTGTATGCGATTTAAAGTTGAAAAAGTGTGTCATATACTTAGTAAAATACATACTTGTACACACACACACACACACACTGACACTTGAATACATCACAAATAGGTGGCCCAAAATGAGGCCTATTTAAGCTGAACAATTGCCGCCATTCAACAACATTACGGTATACTCTGGCACGTCCCCCATTTCACCACTCTTATGGCAACCACTTTGACCAATGCCAGACATACAAAAGTCAAGCGTTTTGCTATTCACAAGTTGTTGTTGTTGTTTTTAAATAAACATGCGAGTTGAAGCGCGCACACAAAATGCAAAAAGTGTTGCCTATATTTGTGCGCACACCCAGTACAATCCAGAAAATCAGGTGAATGAGCACTTTAAGTCTTTGTTTCGGCGAATTGAAATGAAACAGCAAACAAAAACCAGCCCTTAGTTGCAACAACAACTAAAACCATTGCTGCTCTACTGGTGTTTTAATAGGATTACAACAACAACAGCAACAACAACAACAACGACAACAACAATAACAACAGCGACAACATTTGCTAACAACAACGACAACAAAAAGCGCAATTCGAAAAGTTAGTAAAGCGGAAACTAACCAGCTCTGTTGGTTGTTACTCGATTGTTGTTGGCTTTTGTTGTATTTGTTTCGGTTGCTTTTGTAGTTGTTCCTAGCTGCATTCGATTGTCTTTTTGACTGCCTACTGTTGCTGTTGCTGTTGCTGTTGCTGCTACTATTTTGCTGCTGCTATTGCTGTTGATGTTGATGTTCGTGCTGCCACACTAGCCTCTCTGTGTTTGGATTTTATCATTTCCATAGATGACTATCAGTGGTTAAATTGCCAACGAGGAGCGTTACAGTGAAACAATAAATAAACGAAACTCCCCAAAAAAGCAAACCCTTAAAATTAAGAGAAAACTAATTTTTGAAATTAATTAAAATCATAGCTAGATGTGTCACAGTTGCCAATTTTTGTAATATTTGTTTAGAAAATGCGCTTCATGTGCTTATTTTATGCACACTAATACTACTAAATATAAACTATATGCTTCACTAACAGTTTTAGTTAGTAATTAGTTAGGCAATTAGCTTACAGCTGTTAGTTGACTCCAGAATTAAGTCTAAATTAGCAGCTATATCAACTTATTATGCAACCCTCGCTTATCTTAAATTTTCTATTTAAGGGTACCAATTGGTCAACATCATAGCCTAATACTCCTCTTCCTCCTGCTCCTCTTCTAGTACCATCTACAGCAACTACAATGCAACTACTTTATTCACTTTGATATGGTCTGCTCGTCAGGACATTTCAAACGGCAGTGGAAACGGACATGTGGATGCCTAGTATTGGCTTACTAACTAACAATACAGTAAGCAGTGGGTGCTGTAAGTCTGTTCCTTTGTTCATACTAGGTGCATAGCACAGTTTTGTTGGCTCATCGCTGGACATTGAATTGAATTCGGCTCGTCAAAGTAAACCAAATGATTGTAGCACAAATGTCATCAACAGCCGTTCAACGTTGCATGACAATGATGATGTGTTCGAGGTAGAGGTAGAGGTATAGGTAGTGGTACGGGTGGAGTTGGATGTGGAGATATAGGTAGAAGTAAACGTTAAGGTAGTGGTGGAAATGTAGGCCTGATCATGGTTTACTGACACGTAATGACAGCTAAACACTCAAAACACTCGACAGCTACTACTGTTTCAGTTACAAATTAGTGGAAACAATGGTTACTGTAATCATTGGAAGAGTCATCATTAAAATCTCAGCTAGAGGCAATGACTTGTGCAGGACGCCATTGTCAGTCGTCATTTTTCGGCTATCAACTAAAAATGCGTGACTTTTGGCCATTTAATGATGTTACAATGGCATTCTCATTGTGCTTTTGGCCAAAATGAAACAGCCATAATAAGCTATCAGAGTGAGACTATCAGATAGAAAGTCAGCCCATCAGTCAGCCGCTCATTCAGACGTTTAGACAGAAATTGTTGCTGCCTCATTTAATGACTTTGCCACTGCCACTCTGTGCCGTTTGTTATTAATGCGCTTGTTTGTTGTGTTTGCTGCGCAACAACAACAACTCATTTCAACCAACAACAACAACAACAACGACAATAACAATAATAACTACAGCGAGATAATCACAATAGGCAAGTAAGACGAGTGAAAGAGAGCTGCAACCAGCTTAATGCCCCCGCAGCGACTAACGATGCCCGATTAGGCAGCACCAGCAGCAGCGCGATTGGTCACACCGGAAACGGAACTATAAGCCAATGTGAGTGCACCAGTTGGTGGTCCGTAGTTTCCTTTGTGGCTCAGCCGCTCATTTGTACAACTGATAAGTTGTTGACAATTTCACTTGGATGGCAACTGTCGTTTGTGTTTATTATTTTGCCTGATTTGGTGGCAAAGATGAGCAACTTGGCTAATTTACTCGAATGCCTTGATTTTGTCATTGTGCCTTGATTGATTATGGCCCAGTTAATGGTCTTAATAAAGCTAAAGGTAAATTTAATATATTTTTAATGGAAAATTTGCAGCAGGCAAAGTATTTTTCGTATAATAAATAATATTCCAAAATAAATGAGAATTTTATATAAAATGTTAATTAAAATTAATTGAAAATTGAGTACTTTAATTTAAAAAAATTAAATAAATTTAAAAAAAAAATCCTGCTATAAGCATTACAGCACCTCAGGAAGAAATCATTCAATTAATGCAAGGGACAAACGTGTAGATAAATCCCATATAAAAACCCATTTAAACACTTGACATGAGCTCTTCCTGTTCCGGTGCACATATGATTAATGTTCTTTTCTGGTTATTTTTAATATTTGTTTTTATTTAAAAAAATATATATATATATAAATTTTGTTTTAATAATAATAATAAATATAATGAAAATTAACAAGTGCATAAAATATGCAACTTCCAGTTCCTGTACACAGTTGATATGCAACGGATATAGCAATGAATCTGTTGTAAGCAAGTTTATTGCATCAATTGAAATGAAATTTCGTAATCGACTTTTTCCCCCTTGCCTTTCCCCTTCTTATTCTCATAACTCCCTTATACAGAGTCAAACTGTAAATAAAGTTCATGACGCGTTGTTAAATCAAATCGCAGCACTTATCAAATACTTGTTTTAAACTAAAGGTTCACGCTTCACTAAACGCACTCATTGAGTATATACTATACTATATATATATATATATATTTATATATATATATATATATATGTATATAGACCCAAGAATGAAAGCCGAAAGTTCATGGGTGTTAAGGCTCTCAAAGTCTGGCCGCACTCAAGTACATTGACTTTTCGATAGCACTGTGTAAAGTTTAAGCTGCAGCCAGCTGCAGCACTTCGACAGTGCCTCTTATTTAAAGTTGTGCTGGTCAGTCATGTGCATGGAAGCGTTATTGCACTGGAAGTACAAGCAGCAAAGGAGATACAAAGAAAGAGAAAGAGTGGGAGTGGGAGTGGAAGAAGGAGTTGATATACAGGAAGTTATAACATGGTATGGTGTCAGGTCTTGAGCCCAAGCATTTTATTTCTTAATTTTGTTTTCGTCTAATACTAATTTGATTTTGCTGTAAGCAAGCAAACTCATTGACCCATGTCAATTTAGCTTTTACTTTTCTCTACTGAGCAGCGCCATTTGCATTGGGGATTGACAGCTTGAATGGGATTGGTTTGGTATGGGCATTGCCATTGGTATCTAGTAGATGCAGTTACTACAACAACAACAACAACTATATGCTGTGTACAACGTGGCCGTTATTAGCCGCCCATGTCAGGCAGTTTGTCGTACATAATGAAATACATGGCTTACATGCTACGACCAGAGCATCCTTCCAACCCGCAGACTCCCCTGTTTTATACAGCAAGCATACGAGTGAGCATGTTCTATAAAATGCCATTTGAATTTGTGTTTTGTTATATGCAATGCATACAGACACACACACACACACAAACACACACACACATACACATACATATATATATATATATATTTATATATGTATATATATTGTTGCTTTTACGCTACTTTCAAATAGTTTGGCGTCACAATAGGAATACGTAATTGAAAAAATGTGCATATCTTAGCAGTTACTTATTGACTTTTATTGGACAGTTGGAAAATAGTTGAAAGTCGGACAAATACTACCATTCCAACAAGATGCTTTAACTAGAGAAATAAAATGATTAAACTATTAATTAAATAATATATAATAAGTGATAAACGACCTAAACCTAGTATACCTATACCTAGTAATAGACCTATTTAGTAGTAGTAAAAAGTATAACCTTGCTGGCAATATACCACAGCAATGTACAATTACTGTACATTCGGCAGCTTATAATAAAGTTAAGCAAATATATATATTTATATATATGTAGATATATAGAACTTTCTGAATATTTAATGCATAAATCGTAATAAGAAACAAACAGTGGAGCAAAATTAAATCAAACAGGCACAAAACTTGCTTTGATTGTGAGTTATTGGAATTTGTGTATAGAGAAAATGTGGAAAAAATTCAATTTTCTGCTGGTTATGTGCTCAGACAGATTCATATATATATATATATATATATATATATATATATAGTTACCCCTGTGTTTCTCTGTATGTGTGTGTGTGAGTATGCAATAATACGAATTATTATTGCCATGGTGTAAATAACAATCATTCCAGCTACGGTTATGAGTCCATCCGACTGGCCAGGCACAGACTCAGGCCCAAGCTCTGGGCCAGGCACTTTTATTAAAAAATTTTACGCGCCAGAGCAATACCATTGAACGAGTTCAGGCAACGAGTGCAACGGTTAGGGAATTTTTCAAGTTAGAAGCTGGCAGCAACATAGCCAAAAAAAATAATCAAAAAATAAAAAACTTTTAATTATAAATAATTTTCAACATTTTAAATATGTCGTTGGCACGCAAATCTGTGCAACACTGCAGCAAATGTTATTGCAAAAAAAAAAATATATGAAAGAAAATTAATTGAAAAACCATAACGCATAAGAAATACTCTTACAAGAAAATAGAAATTTAATTTGAAATTAATTTTGCTTAATTTAAAATAAAATTTTAATAAAATTGAAGTATATTTCCTAACAATTATATATATAATTTTTTACATATAAAAATGAGGTTTAAAGCAACTTAGTGTAAACTTAATAATCAGATGAAAAGAATGAATATAGAGAAGTATATACAGATATATATATATATATATATATACATATTTACAATCCATTTGAGTTCTTCTTTATGTTATGTAACACATTTCATGACAAACATTATAATACTCTCTTCAAGGCTATAAAACTATTGTAGTGAAATAGAACTTGGTAATCGTAATGTGACTCTGACTCTGACTCTGACTCTGACTAGCTAAGAGCTCTGAGGTCTAGCTATACAAATACAATACAGAAGGAAAGACAGAGACAGAGTGAGAAGTAGAGATATATAGGGAAAAAGAGAGAGAGAGAGAGAGAGAGCATAGAAGCAGCTCTGATGATGTAGTTTGCCTTTTGGCGACAACTGCCAAATGCAGTTTTTTATGGCTTCGAATTTGCTTGAAATTCTTTTTATTCCTTTCATATTGTTTTTTTTTTCTGCTCTTTTTCGTTATTTTTTTTATTATTTTCGTTTTAGAGTTAGGTCAAAAGGCATGTGCGACTGCGGTTAAAAGTGCGGAAATACATTGAAATGACAATAAAACTAAAAGTTTTTTTTTCTCTCATTTCTCTCTCAATTTTAAAGTTTATGCCCTGGACAGCGACCATGTGCAGCAGCAGCAACAGCAACAGCAACAACATCAGAATGTTGGCCAAATATTTATTATATATATTTTTCTTGTTAGTTTTTTACATCTAAAAATTATTTTATTTTTGCCTTTAAATGCTGCTAATAGCAGTTTAAATTTGTTTTTGGCCCCTTTCGACGGACGTGTAGGCGGACATGGCTAGGTTAACTCAGATAATCGTCCTGATCACAAATATATATACTAATTGGGGTCTTAGATGATAAATATATATATATAAATTAATTTAATTCTTACTGTTATTTCTTGTTAAAAGGTCTTCAATGTTTCATTGTGAACCTTCCAATGGAAGGCTAAGAGTATATGTATATATAACTGAAACTAACTTAAAGAGACTTGAAATCTTTTCTTTGCACAGCAGCAACTGCAGCAGAGAGTAGTAGTGTATGTATCTAAAGCACTGACACATTAACACACTTCAATTTCTACAGTGTGGAGCTGGTAACCTGATTCTCAAGACACTTCCTATGGTCTCATCCTGCCTATGAGCTCTGCTGGAATCAGGCCTGTGGTGTTTGCAATCTTGTACAAGTAGAGCTGTATGTAGTTGTGCATGTGTTTGTTGGCCATTGGTTTGTTTTGGGTTGAGTTAACCACAGCAACAGCAGCAACAACATGAGAAGCAACAACTGCATCAGGTAGCTACTAACATCCAAGACATGACCACAAAGCAAACATGACTTTGCAATTAAGTTATTGTTGGCCACAAAGCACTTGCCCCGCAACCTGGCTCCAATTCAAGAAGCAAACTGCTGCTTGCCTCTATCACTTGCTTCTGTGTAGCATGTAGCATGGTATAGGAAGAGAAAGAAAGTAGCATTGATTTGATTTATTGCCCTTGCAGTTGCATCCTAAATCATGGCTAGAACTGAAAGAAGCTACTCCCAGCTGACTACTGACTACTGACTACTGGCTACTGGCTACTGGCTACTGGATACTTGTTATTTAACCCCAAATTGTTGCTTACGCATTTATTCAGTTGGCCCATTCAGAGCTGCTGGACCAGCGCTAATAATGGCCAGTATTATGTGGTCAAGCACCAGGCGAGTACTACGAAAATTCAAATTAAAACGAATTGTTATGCAAATTTTGTGTCTTGTCTTGAGCATTGTTCATTGTTTGGTCAAGTTGCGGCATTTCAATGAAATATGTACCAAAAATATAGGCACTTTGGGATCTAAGTATCTTTGGTGTCTGAAGTCCTTAGTAACAGACTTTGCTAGCAGATGTTACTCTTTGGTATTGGAGAGGAGAAAAAAGATTTAAAGGATTTGTGCTGCAGGTCCTTAATCGATCAAAGACACATGACTGACATTTAATTTAGGTTGCGACCCAGCTCAATCGCTTCTCTCTCTCTCAATATTTGGCTATGATTGAATCACTCAAAATGAATAAATAGGTATAAAAAGTGTAAAACCCAGATATATATATGCCTGTTGATACAGTTTAATTTCGTTGAATTATTTTCTATTTTTTGAGGCAAATATTTTCAATTTCATTTACCTTTTCCCACACATAATAAAAACAAGGATACAGACAGCCAACACGCTTCTGAAATTGTCCTTTTTTTGATATTTTTTCTTTTTCTTTTCGACCCTTAAGCCTTTGGTATATTCCATCTCTCTCTATCTCTCTTTTTGAAAGCTCAATTCTTCTATTAAACTACTCAACTGTCAGAGCTCTTCAATGATTACTAGCTGCAGTATGTGCTACTCAGCAGTTTAAATACTAGTTGCAACATTCATTGTTGCATTCAAATTCATGGCATATACAGCAATAATTGAAAAAGTTTCCCTCTAACAAAATTTATTAAGTCTATTTTTTATTTTTTATATGCATTTTCACTATGTGAACAATTTTCTCTTTCTCTTTTTTTTAATATATTTGTGTTGCGGTGTTTGTTTTCCGTCGCAGGAGGCTTTTTTGCAATTTCAATTGCAATGGAATGTTATGTATGTTGTGTATGGTGCAGTGTAGTGTAGTGTGTGTAGTGTTTGCATAAAAAAGCCACTAAACAATAACAAAATGGTAAAAACTAAATTGTCAATGGAATACAAGAGTCGATTTTACGATTTGGCCACGACTGGCACATGGCTGAAATCCAGGCATTACGTATACGAGACGTGTACCAAAATATATATACACACAAAACAAAAATAGATATAGACAGACAGTTAGACAGACATTGCTGCATCGATTGAACTATAAATCAGCATTTATAGTTGATATTTGATTATTTTTATGACATGCAAAAATCAGAAATTGAAAAAATATTACCAACAAATTTTACATGTGCAATCAAAGGACCTAAAAACACAGGTAGAAGTGAACTTGTGCAGTTTCAATGGCTCTTAAAGTGCTGCTCAATGCATAAAGGTAAATAAATATTGAAGTTATTATTAAAGGGATGAAAAAAAAACAGTTACAATACAACCTATATATATAAATATATATATATATATATATGTATATATATATATATACTAGAGATATGTAAATATGAGTATAATCTTCTCATGGCAATTGACCTCAATATAGTGTTAGAGCTGTGGGTAAAAATGGGGAAGCGGAAATTATTGCAGCTCAATAAAACATGTAAGCAAACACACACACAGGTGAGGAAAATTGTAATAAGCGTCACGTAGCAAGCAGTTGGTAGAGAACGGAAGAGCGGTTGTAAACTGAAAGAGTAAGTGAGAGAGCGAACGTGCAACAATTGGAAACACATTTATCAATAACCGCACTCAAACTGATGCAAGGCCTGTTGCTGCCTAGGGACATAACAGCTACAGCCACACAATATGTATGTGTGTGTGAGTGTATATATGGGTGGCAGCTATGGGCTGCGGTCAGGCATGGGGCAATAAGTTATTGTATGCTAGTTTGTGGGTAACATATCTTGTAAGTGTGGTCAAATCGCAGGACGCATTTCCAGCAGCGTAAAAAAAAGTAAAGTGCAATGAGTGTCACACCTGCGATAAAAATCTATTGCATTTCAATAATGCATTTGTTCGCCAACGCATAAATAAACAGTCAACACCCAACAGCTAACAGCCAACAGCCACCAGCCACCACGACACAACAGCAAAATGTTGGCCATAATAAATTTTCACTATTCATTTTTATTTCTATACAATTTTTAACGTTACTCTTTAACCTTTACACTCTGCTCTGAGTAATAGTATACATAGTTAATGTAACTGTAATTATGTGTGTTAAGAGTTTAAGTATTTTACTTTTTTATGTGTGCAATTTAAGGATTCGTATAGAAAGGATTGTCTAGAAAGTCTGCGTCCATAACTACTCTAAGCCTTCTTTAAGGCAATGAATACTTTGATATATATATACCTAGATTTTCTATATATATATATAGTACACCGATTCTTCTGTAATTCTTGGCAAATGAGTCAGATTCTATAGCTGCTAATACTTTAATATATATGACTCGATTCTCTATATATATAGTACATCGATTCTTGTGTACTAATGGAAAATGTATCCATGTATATAGATATGGTATATATATTACTAGATTCTCTTATATATATATATATAGCTTATCCATTCTACTGTGTTGGTTAGCTGACATTGAAGTTGCCTTCTCTTCATATTACACACACTTAAACCCATTTACAATAGATAGAAATCCAATTGAATTTTACTCTGTTCGCAGTGTAAAATTCAAATATTTTATAATATGAATTTTTGACAGTTTTATCTTTGGATATTTGCCCAGCTGTAATAATAAATTGCACGCAACGTTGAGCAACGATTTGCCATACTCAACGCACTGGGCCAGCCAATGAGAGAGAGTAAGTATACGCACTGTATAACGCTAATATCAAGCCTTGCTTATGCCACAGATATGCTTTGTTGAGTTTGCGTCTCAGTGTGTGTGTGTGTGTATATGTGTGTGTGATGTAAGTTCCAAAGAAGAAGAAGAGAACTTATTTGGACATGTCTTAAAGTGCTGCATGTTATGGCAATAGAAGAAAAATAATAATATTGGCACAATTGAATTAAGTTACCATTTGTCATCGCAACGGAACTGTGTGATGTCCTTGTTGTTGTTGTTGTTGCTGTTATTCGGTATAGCACGAAAAGCCCATCAACAAATTGTAAGAATTGAAAGAAATATGCAGAGAAGAGGAAAAGAAAAGAAAACAAAGCAAAACAAAACACATAAATAGCTATCTAAATATCATTGTCGAAAACAAATAATCGTTAAATTTTATATCATTTTACATTTGTAAACACAACAGATATAAATAATGTCCTTTAGGGACAGACAGCACATGTATAAGTGTTTTACATTAAATGTTTTTGGGTTAATAAAGAGTCAAAATAAAATGTATTTTATACAATAAGATTTAAGATGGATCAAATGTTTATTCTTAATATATATATTTGTATAATTATGAAATTTGAAGAAAGTCTTCGTCAGCTTAGTTCAAGTGCTGTATACAAATATACAATTGGCTATCTAGTCACGTCAATCACACACACACACACCCACACACACATGTATATATATGAGCACGCAGCAGGCTTATATATACAGACAGAGAGAGAGAGAGAGAGAGAGAGAGACATATTTAGGCAAAGGTCGTGCATCAATTGGCCAAACACTTGGCGTGTCCTGTTCCGCTTTTTGGGCCTTAACATTGCATGTGGCACGACCGAACTGAGTTATTACTTGGCAGCAGTTTTCTCTCTGTGTGAGTGTCTGAGTGTGTGTGTGTATTGGTGTCTTTGTCTTTATATTTGGCAGCGTAACAAACAACAAGTCAACGGTTTGTTATTGTTTATCTTACAAGTAACAGGACATTATAGCTTTTTATAACATTTACGTTTTATGTCTTTTTGGCATAAAGAAAAGTCGATCGTCCTACGTCCTACGTCCCGACGCCTACATCCTACGCAGTATATGGCATATGGCATAGTAGTAGCTGTAGCAGTTAGCAGTATGACTAGCTTATGACTGATGGCCATGATATGTGATACTTTTCTTATAAGCCAAGTTCTTGTTGTTATTATTGTCATTACATGCACACGCATCAGCCAACTTTGTGCCTTGTGTTACATTCCCCAAGCTTCATTTGCCTTCCCACCCCCCACCCTCTTATGCTGTTTTTCATACGTTTCGTCGCTTTGTTTTATGTTACATTTGGATAGCTTTTTAATATGACGTAACTGGCGTTGATATTCTGGCACGTAAAGATTTTTAATGTCCAAAAATATTAACGTTTAAGACAAAGTCAGTTACAGAGACAACCTTAACTTAAGCCTAGATACTAGCTTCAAGATTCTCAGTAGACAATTCTCTTAGTGGTTGTTAAAAGAGCATATTAATATATAAGTTACTAACTTTTAAATATGGTTTGCACTTAACCCAAGAAAAGATATAAGTTTTAGTTTGTTGGCCAAAAACTTTTTTTTAGCATATTTTAGACACATCAAATAGCTAACTTTTCATTTTAATCTCTGACTTTTAAGCCGTTTATTGACCATTCTTGCCAAACTTTTACACACTACCCAAAGAAAATTGATCACCACATGAACTATGAATGGAAAACTATTTTAAAATGATGCATCTACTATATTAAATAAACATTCACAGTTATAATAAACTTAATATTGTTTTAAAGTAAAAAGACTTGAGGACTTAAGTGGCCTGTGGCCAGTTTTTTGTAGCCTCATGTGGCTGGCAAATTGTCGCAGACTTTGACAAAGGCTAACAGATTTATACGTTGCTCTTTTGCTAGAATGAAAATTCAAAAAGGAAAACGTTTTTTGTCATCATCATCATATATTTTTGCATATACCGTAGACACACACACACCAATACACTCCATACACATTAGGCATACACAATGTCAGTCTAATTGAGAAGGGTAGCAAAATTGGGCTGGTATATATAACTGACTCTTACCAAAATATGTCAAATGTCATGTTACCAAAAGTTCTGACATGCTGCTTGCTTCTTTTTGTGGCAAGTGACATAAAAATGCCTGTTGTGCTCTTGGCAAATAGGTTCAAAATTAGAGCTAAAACACCTAAAAACAGCTTGACCCAAATCTACATATAACTAAAGTCCACTTAGAGCAATGGGGCGTATGCGTAATGTGTGCAATAATATTTTTTAAACGCTAATGACAAATGCTGTGGCACCTTGAAGCGATTCATGCAATGAAAATTTATCAAAATGCAATGTCAATATGCAGTAGGGGAATAGCAGTAATAGAGAGAGAGAGAGAGATATCGATAGAGAGAGAGAGAAAGAGAACTGTGTGAGAAACTATGGAGTGGTATAAGGGAAATCGATTACAATACGCAATTTAAGCAGTTCACAACAGCAGCTTGCAGCACAAGCAGCAGCAGCAGCAGTGGCAGCAGCAACAGCGGAGGAAACCCAGAGGTAAACAATATTTTTCAGTTCATTGAACGGAATAAGCTCGTTTCCGATAAGGAAAATCTAAGCCAGCGAACAAGACAGCAAGAAAAAGTGCTTTACACACACACACACCACACACACAAATAAAAATGTGTATAGGTATGGGCAGACATCAATGCGTGCTATATCTGGTCTGTCTATTGGTCTATTGGTCTGACTTACATTGCGTTTTATGTGTTGAACATGCCACAACAACTGCACAGAAAGAGACAGAGAGAGAGAGAGAAAGAGAGCGAGAGAGTGGGAAAAAGTTGAAGAGCGCAAAAAGAACTTGCTTAAAGCATTTTTGTGCTTCAATAAATTTGCCAAAAAATATAAACTTGGCTAACAAAAACTTTCAACTACTAATTTCAATGCCTCTTTGCACTTTCCGTTAGCAGTTGGTTAAGAGTATTAAGCCTTAAACAAATTCTTCTCTTTGCATATACTAATGTTGTGCATGTAGTTGCTTATATTAGCCGAAATTTAGTAGAAATTATTATGCTAGTTAAGGCTCACAAAACTTAAGAAAATTTATGCAAGCAGCAGCAGCAACATCAGCACCTGGCTAAAACAACAAAACAAATCATATTTTGGCCTGTTAGTTTCAACCCAAATTTAGGCTACACATATGCCCCGCCCCCTCTCAAGTACATGCTTACCACTCAAATAGGCAAATCACGTGCTTTTTGTCAGCTCAACTAACAAAAACCAACAAGGAATTAATGTTTGTTTGTGAAATGCGTAAAATATGGCAACAAACAGCAAAAGGAGCAGCAGAGTTTCGGATTTTGAAGAGGATATTGCCAGCATTTATGAGAGCAGATAAGCCAGGATATATTAAACTACTAAAACATATGCAAAATGTGTATTAAATATATATGTATACATATATATATATATATAGTATACTATAAATATATGGAAGTATTGTATATATAAGCAGTATAAATGTTGATGCTAATGCGCTCATATTGTGCAGGTGTTGTGGCAATTTATAGATTTAATAATAGTGTGTGACAATTGTAAGTATGTGGCAGCTACAGTCAGTGTCACTGTCAGTTAAGATTGCCACACAAATAGAGAGAGACAGAGGTAGAGAGAGAGAAAGAGAGAGAGAGAGAGTGGCATCAACAAAAAGAGCGGCACAAACATTGCAATGTCCAACTATTCAGCAGAGTAAGCAACATTTGAAATTCGACTAAAAGATACAAAAAAAAATAAAGCAATGGGGGTGCATACCCACACCACACACACACATACCAATAGAGCTCTGGCAGACCTAAATACACAGAGGAAATGTTGCGTTGCACATGTGACAAGTTTTTTGTGTGTGATTCGTTGCAAGCGGCACAAACACAGAGGAAAAAAAAAACATTGCTCTGTTCAACTGAGTTCAGTTAAGTTGAGTTTCCAGTTAAGGTGAGCTGCCATTTTTCAGTTTCTATATCAAACAGGGTGCTAGCTGACCAAAAAATGGGGTGGGGAGTGTGTATAAAAAGAAAATAGAAAAAAATATAAGAGTAGAAAAAGGACAACAAGAAACATTTCATAGCATACAACGCGGGTCAGGACCTCAAATCGTCGCCATCACACAGCCAACAACAGGCAACACTTTTTGCGCCCAAGCAAGTTCTAAAATGCATTTCACTGTGGCTTTCATTTCGCTGCTGCTTGTTCGCCACGCCCACACTGTCCCCCAAAGCATAGCGTTGGTTATAAATTTAAGCCCTATGCGGTTTTAACTTTTTTTTTTCTGTTTCGCAATACTTTTTTCTCCAATGTTTTCCATGGTGGGAGTTTAAAACCATTCCAAAACCTTCAACCAACATTCCGTTCAATTCTCACATGTGCACGCTTTGTCTCAGAGTTCTTACAGCAGCAGCAGCAGCAGCAGCAGCAGCATCAGCAGCAGGGGGCGGCTCCACGTTCCATGTTCCAGGTGCTGGTGATGGTGCTTGTAGGGTAACTATTTCTGGCAACGGTTCTACTATATCGAGGGTCAAACGTGCGCTCTTGGTTCAGTTAGGGTTTAAATGGCTAAGTGTTGGCAAAATTGTTTCGCTCTTTCGTTGGTTACCTTTGACCCGAATTTCCTCCAGCACCCAAAAATACGGCTTTGTTGTTCTACGCTTTTGTATCCTTTGTGAGGGGTTGGACCCCTCTCTCTACCCTTTCTTTCTTTTTTTTTTTTGGACAATGCTTGACGTGCGTGTCTAAGGTTAAATTGCACATGTTGTCCATGCGTTTGTTTTCCTCATGTTTGCTGATGGTTTTGTAGTTTTCGGCTTAACCCCAAGGTGTTAAGCTGACATGTAGTTTTTCTGAAGATGTTTTTCATCTTTTCTTCTTATTTTAACGAGTTTATTGATTGCAAACGTAACAAACAGAGATAAACGTGATAAGTTCTAGCAAAAGAAAAAACAAACCTAATAAGTTCCAGTTCAATGGCAAATCCTAAATCGACTTTAAATGAACTTTTAAGCTGTATTCAAACCCATAGATCACTTACATTGATTCAACAAGCAGCTTCAATCGATCCCTCCTCAATTAAGCTGCCATGTTGGAATATTGAAAAAGTGCTCCAATACCCAAAAGCAAGCAAAGCAGCTGTCCAGCGGAACAATATAACATGCTACAATGGACCGTTGGCAGTAAATAAAAGCACATAGGTTACGGCTACAATCGATTGAACCCATACCCATTATTGCCCCGCAGTTAACTGGAAACAATACTAAACACAATACACCGCAATAAGGCCAAAAAATCTAACCCGTTACGCCATGAAAGAAGGCGAAAGCTGAATGGAAAAAAAGAGGAAAAAAGAGGAACTGGAAAAAACAGCAACAAAAGCAATCGGTGCATCTAAATGAAGAGCGATGACTAAGAGCAGCAGATGAAGTACCACCGTGCACTGTCAACTTGCCTAAGTTTGGGGGGCAGTTGCAGCTTAAATCTACCGCCCAAGGCAACAACCACATATTTTCACAGTTAGAAGCATTTAATAACCAGCGAGTGTTATCGATACCCTGGCATACACTGCGTATACGCAACGGGCGCTCAATCTAAATCCAAAAAAAAAGCTTCAGGCAGCCTGTGATGATCAAAGCCGTCAACTGCAAATCATAACACACGCGTTTATTGACCATTTCATCCGTTATACGTGGCGTATGCGAAATGTTATTTTTTTATGCTGCGCTCGTTCTACTCTCCTTCGCTCTCTCTCCCACTCTATGTGAGAGTAGAACATACAATTCACATAAGTCCCGACGGCAACCACTCAGCAACTTTTTGAAAAGTACCAAAGAGCATTTTAAATGCATGCAGCAAAGTTCCAAAAAACACTGAAAAGTGCTGTAAAAAAAACTTAACTTAATATCAACTTAAGCATACTCCCATTTTATGTTACCCCAAAAGCAATTAACAAATAAATTATTTATTGCTAATTAACCAATTGTCAACAGCTTTGACAATTTGACAAATTCATTTCCGCTTTAAAAATGTTTACCTTGAAACACTTAACGCATGCACAAGCAAACACACACACGCACATATATACACCCACAGTTAAACAAAGGAAAGTTGCGGTTGTGGATGTGGTATAGAGCTCTTCAAATTTTCTAAGCGGATTTGAAGCGTGAAAATCGGGAAACAGGAAATTGTTCGTTAAAAATCAAACGTAACTACAGCTATAAATTACGCGTATGATACGAGTAAAATGGATCAATAACAAACGTTTAAAAGCAACAAAGAGGAAACATAGAGGGTTGCAAGGAGTTCTCCTTTGATGTCTTAGATTGTAAGTTCAATTTAAAATATAATATTAAAGAGAACATTTAATACTGCAGCAATCGATTTAAAATTAAAGCAAAATACAATATCATTCTTTAAGCAGTGTTAAATTATATTTTCTATTCATTTATAGGTTTATTAATATTGAAAAGGATTACCTTCGCTTCACCCAAATCACTCTTTTGTACCTAAGCGCCACCTATCGACTATAGTCAACTGTCATATTCTATGTTTATGATCCAACTGCGCTGATAACGCGCCATCTATAGATCGAAATGAATGTGCTGCCATTCAGCGTATCAACAAGCATGAAAACTTCTTTAAAAATCTCTGAATTCAACACGAGACAATTAAGCGAATTATATTGTATTTATTTAAACATTTATTAAATAGCAACAATATTAAAAGAAACCTTTTGTTTGAGCTCCCAGACACACTTTAAAATATGTAATAAAAATATAAAAAAAAACAGCTTAATTACTTATTTAAAATAATATTCATTTTATATTTATTGCATGTCTAGTGACGGAAAATAAAAGCGTGACAGCTTCAGAGACAAACACATGCACACACAAGTCTGTCCATATATATATAGAAGTGTATATAACTGTATATGTGCTGGTATGCATGCAACTTATAAATATATGAATGGCTGGCTTAAAAAACAGTTAACAACTTTTGAGAGCATGCAGCATTGATGGTTGCCACAGGGTAGCAGCATCAATGCTTCAGCTCTGCCCCGAAATGGTAATGTACAAAACAAGTAAAGTTGTAAAATTAAAACAAAATGTCAGACACTCCCACTTTTCGTGGACATTTTTACGCCCGTTGCTGCTTGAGAAAAGGACAAAAGGGGAATAGAGGCTTAATGTAATAGGCAACACTAGTCGATAATTTGTAATTTGGAATGAAACGATTGGAATAATTTTAATATATAAATAAAATGCTCTATTTTGTATTTTATCTATATACTTTAGCTAAGGCTAAAAGTCCCGCGTAACAGCGTACAGTGCATGCAAAACTGTGTGCACATGAAATAGGTATAGGGATACTCTTAGTCGGGTAAGCTTATTTATAGTGTTTCCACTTGTTTCTACTTGGTATTTGTTGGCATTGGAGCTGTTCCTGTTGGTGACAATCAACCAGTAACCACAAAAAAATAAAGAAAATCTTACACGTTGTAGTTGCAATCCAAATTCGTCAGCATTTTGTATATGCATATGAAATATCTATGACTATATACATATATATGTATATATACATATGTGTCTGCATGTGTATATTTATATGTGCTGTGTGTCCTGTTACTGCTGCTGACTGCTGCCATGTTATGCTTTTGAGATTTATAAGCGCACACACACAGCCACAGAATAACAGCGAGTGCAGCAGAGAGGGGTAAATGTAAGTGCCATATTTATGTATGCATTGCATTGACACTAAAAAGAAAAACATATATACACATATATATATATATTTTATATATAACATATATCGAAAAAGCCAAAAATGGTTGCACAATAGGAAATTCAATGAAATGCAGCAAAGATTCATACGAAAATTCTATTGTTCAGCTCATTTAACTGAAAGCATCTTCGATTGAAATAGAAAAAAAAAAATAAAAAAATATAAAAAATAAATCTAATAAATATATTTAATAAATAATAAAGAATTTTTTTCCTTTTTAATTTAATAATTAATATATTTATTTATATATATATATATATATATTATTTTTGTTGTGGAAAAAGAGTTTTAATTTTAAGTCCACTCAGATTTGTTTTCATTTCAGCTTTTTATCAATAAATTCTTTTTTATATTTTATTTCTTTGTTGCTTTCAAGTCTGGCAAAATGCACATATTTATTGATGGAACAGCATATTGTAAATTATAATTAAAATTCATTCGACAGTTTTGCATTTTGATTTTATTTTGCATTAAGTTCAACTCGCTTTCAGTTTTATAGCGTTTTATTTTTATTTTCTCCCTGCGTACAATTTTGAGCTCATTAAAAGTTTTCAACTGAAATATTTTGCCGGAAACAACATTCCCTATGTGTGTGTGTCTCCATGTGTGAATCTATGTGTGTGTGTGTGTGCTGTGTGTGTCTGGGTATATATATATGCCCTTTGCATACAGTGTAGCATAGAAATATGCTGCCACAGAGCTAACTAACACTTGTATTTACCCTGCTAACCAACTGAATACCGTTAACAACCAGTGTGGCAACACTGCCACAACCCTTAACAATTCAATGGGAGTTTGTATTTTAGTTTTATTCACATTTTGCACAAATTAAACTGCAAAATTACATGCGGATATATTTAATTAGATGCCATATATATATGTTTTATTTAGAAGTCGGTTGGACGCTGTCGCGGTAATTTGGCTACACATGTCAACCCTTCAGCCGTATTGCCTGCAGGCATCACCATCCCTCCCCCCCCTCCCCGCACACACCGTGCTGTCATAATGTATTTCCGACGTGATCTGCGCACGTGGCACATCCGCACAGGTGAAAATTAAGTTGCCATATTTAAATGTAAATGTAGCCATGCCATATAAAATAATCATATCAGTTGCTATGAAGAGTTCCAGCACTCGTCGAATCATGATTTAACTTTTTGGCTTAAGAACTTGAAGGCAATACTTTGTCTCATATATATATATAATACTCATTCCAATTCTCTCTTACATCTTTAGCTGCTGCCATCAGACATTTGATAACATTTCTATTTGATATTTTTATTTCTACTTCTTCTTTACACTCATATTGCTGTCCCTATCCTTGTCTGCATCATTACCACTTTTATTGCCGTCTTCAGTGTCTGCGTGCGTTTCCTGTATCGACGACTCCTTCGACTTCTGTTCAAGCAATATATCAATGACAAACACAATACACACACATGCACACGCACGCACATTTGTATACATATATATATATTTCTATAATATACGTAAGTAAGTAGAAAAGAAATAATGCTTCAGGCAATATAGTCACGACTACACAATACCCTGAACCCAATAGATTTAAGTATTATAACATGGCAACATTAAAGAAATTTCTGCAGTATTTATATCTGAATACACACAAGTTATTATAGGTTTAACTTGATAAAATAAATATTTATTCAATACACAACTATCAGAAATTGAACCTTTTAAACTTGACTT
Source organism: Zygothrica quintamaculata (assembly GCA_037044455.1). Lineage (NCBI taxonomy): Eukaryota > Metazoa > Arthropoda > Insecta > Diptera > Drosophilidae > Zygothrica > Zygothrica quintamaculata. The sequence goes on from JBAMBS010001033.1 coordinate 80,132, forward strand.
CCTAGAATTGGGCCAACAAATACAACTAAAACTACACAGAGCTGAGATTCTAGTAAGAACTGTGCCTGAAGACAAAGTCTGCTTGATTTATAGATATATTAATATATCTTCTGTTTATGATATTAAAAAATAATTTTAATTTATTATATCTTGTCAAATCTTTCTCTTTAAACTGTTATCATTACATGCCACAAACTGTTATACCCCTCTCGGGGATATAACACGGTATGAAAATATATGTTCTGATTCGCATGTTGCCTTTTACACACGTTTTCTAAGAAAGTTTCTTAAGCGTTTTGTCTGCTGACATTCTATACAATTTTTCTATCAACTATTGCTTAAAGCTTGTTCAGAGTATTAACTAACTGATATTTTATGTCGCAATTGTGTTTC
>JBAMBS010001034.1:0-147500 GCA_037044455.1 Zygothrica quintamaculata
CATCCCAAGATAAACATATACATACACACAAATATATATACATCTGCTTATAAATAAAAAAAATAAGTATATATATAATGAGGACATATCTAATTTCTTGCATTATAGGTAAGGATCAATTAAATTAATATTATATATTTCTAAAGCTATATTTTTTATCCTTAACAACTGCAGTGGCCACTTTGCTGCTTCTGGAACCTGGCCAAATTGAGGCAAAGCGTCGTAAGCATAAGGGCGATGATCGTCAGGATACGCACAGATCCAAAACTAAGACAAAATGGTCTAGCTCAACGGATCTAAGCGGAGCTACTTCCCAGGTAGCTACTGAAGAACATGGCTATTATGTTAAGCGTACCTATTCACCCTTAAACGGCGCCAATACTAAACGCAATAGCCCACCCTACCTGGCCATACCCATTGCCTGGTTTAATTGTGAATCCGGCAAGATGGGCTGCGAACAGGCTGGTAATTCGGCTGCTATTAACAGCGCTGCCAATGCCATGAGCGAAGGCTACCTGTGTGACGACGATTGTGTTGATGCCTATAAACCCATCTGTGGCCAGACACCCAATGAGGTAGCTGTTTTCTATAACAAATGTAAACTGAATGTAGCCAAATGTCGTACACATGGACTCTGGAAGGATCTGCCCTATGAACAATGCCAGCAAACATATCCTAAGGAAACCGCCTACGCAGACAAAAAATTCAAATCTTCTCCCTATTATCATGATGATTCCACTATCAATATAACTGCAGAACCCTGTAAAAGTAACAAGGACAAAGAGAGTGATGAAAGCAGTGAGGAACAAAAGGAAACTAGCTCTGACAAAGTCCAATTAATACCTTTAGCCATTGAAATCAAGCCCATAGTAGCATCTACACCAGTGCCGATACAAACCATTCCCAGTACTACTACCGTGCCCATAAAGACAGCTGATAATCAACCTCAGGCAGCTCCTAAACCTGCACTTACCCTACCAACCATTAAGTTACCACTTAAACCGAAACCTTTACTAAGCAACATGGCATCAGCTATGGACAAACTGGATATGAAACCCAATGAAACTGTTAAACCAATTAAGGCTGATATAAACTAAACTCAAACAAAAGCTTATTCTTAGCTAAATATATAAATTAAATTATAGATTAGTTAACTGAAGCTACAGCGATACTCTATTAAGTTAAAAACATAAATAAAATATATAAAAAAACAAATATACATAAAATGTTTTATCTAACTTTTAGATTTAATATATTCTTACATATAATATATATTCTTAGATCAGTTTGTGTGCTTGCAATGGAGGTCAACACAGATCCAGACTAAGACGTAGCTATGATCATTAACTGCTTATAAATATCAAGATTAATAAAGATCACTACTACCAACAACTGATCAATAATATAGTGTGCACATTCTTAAATTAACAAGAGAAAACTGTTCCAGCGATTTATAGTAATATGACAAAAAAAAAATGGTTAGTTTAAAGCCAGTAGATTGTTATTCTTGTTAACCAAGATTAGTTATAAAAGGGCTTACAGAATGGTAGCCCTATATTTAAGTGACCCACTTTCTCTTACAACAACCGGTTATGGACTCATGTGCTAAGCCAAAGAAATAGAAGATTCTGATGATGAATGCAATTGTTTTACCAAAAATAAGTTTGTACCCGTTCGGGTGCCTTAAGTTGATAAATTAAATATAGAACTCTATATAATATTAAATATTCATAATTATCACCCTTTATAGCGCAGTGATGCAGATCTGCAGCCTACCGAAAAAGACAATGTACAAACGAAATTAATAAAAATAAATAAGAGTTGTATTTTTAAATTCAATTTTACACCAAAAAAAAATCGAAAATCGAAGTTGTTGCGCTTTAAAGGGTTAACTATCCAACTTGTAAGCTATTGTTGTACTCAATAGATGCAGCACTGCTAGACAGCTGACTGATTCTCTAAAGGATTTGCTACTTAAGCTAGCAAATAAATCTGAAAAAGTTTAAAAATAATTAATTAATTAATAAAACGAATATATTTATTTACAGGACAAACCAGCTGGCGTTCCGGCGTTTGAGTGTTCTCACAAGTCGAAACCTAAATATCTGTTAAAGATATTTTTTCTTATTTTAAATTAAATTATAAAAATAATAAACAAAAGTCAATTAGATGGTAATTGGAAGCCAATTTGATTTTAATAATCTCGATTATTTACTTTTAGTAACTAATTGTAGAATGTTTTTGAATGATAAATAAATATATTATTTTTTTTAAATAATTTATATATGTTAACTATTACTTTAAATTACACTTTGACCAGCTATTTATCTAACTTTGATATAATTGTATATAGGAAATAAACAAGATTAATGGACACCATTAATAGACATGCACACTTTTGGAGAGACATTATTTTCTATTATATTTTAAAATTTTAGTCAACTATTTTAAACAGAAAACCCTTTTAACAGGACAACATATTTTTAGAATTTAAAAAAAAAAATAATTCCTTTAAATTGTTTGGAACGTAAGCAAAAAAAAAATTATTTTAGTTTGACACTTCAATATGAATATATATCTACCATTAGAAAATTCACACAATAATCTTGACATGAATTATTAAAGTTGTGCATCTGTAAAGGACGAAAATGATAACACTGAAACTGAATATATATTTGGTTCTGAGGTCGTCTCACATAAGGCCGCGTTAATATCAAATTTCAATATAAAAAAAAATCAGGTCAGCGGACACTCTTTGAGTGTACAAAAAAGGACGGTCGGTATACGCTGAAGATTATTTAGTGTATATACAATTTATATGAATATGCAAATATATACATAGTTAATCACAAGATTTTGTTTTGTGTTAAATGCTGGCTACAAGTTGGTGAAATGTTATTCGATTTGTTCTTATTGCATTATTTGTTGCACTCTTCTTATTCGTTGTGTTAAAGTCTATCGCTTTCATTACATAGTCAATTTTTTTGCTTAAAGCTTATAAACATTTGCAAAATAATATATATATATATATATATATATATATATATATATATATATATATATATATATTAACAGGGTACCCGAATCTAAGATAGTATTGGTTTTACCGCACGGGCCAGAATTTTAGAGTCAGAAGTGGCATAGTTACTGCAATGACTATGCTGGATATAAGATTAACGCTATGATTGTCTAAGATGCGTATGCCACTAATGTGACGTACTCCTTTTCCGGGTGAATCCACTATTTTGCCATCTTCTGTAATGCCAGAGAATTGCAGAAGTCCACCTAACAGCGAATCCAGTAATGAACCAAAAAGACCTGCTAGACCACCAAATAATATGATAGGCCATTGTGGTGGGCTAACGAGCAGCATTTTGGCATCAACTGTATAACGCACTGTAACGAAATAGCCAAAACCAACAAGTAAGCCCCCCAGAAGGCTTACCAGTACACCTATGAATGATATGCCACCATTTGTGCCACGTGGCACACGTCGCCAGCTGATAATTGATATGGGATCACGTGTAGAGAGCACACTTCCAAGTTCACTGCTCCATGTGTCACCATTGCAGCTAGCAAACGAACTCATAACAGCAATTCCAAGCCAACTTGAGCGATATTCCTTGGTAAAGTCAATAGCCCGTTCACCACTGCCACAGTCAAGCAGGTAAAGCAATGCTAGCTGTGTGGCCATGCCGCCATTGCAAAGCACTTGCACCCAATTACGTTGCCCTTCGCCATCTTTAAAATCGTGCTCGAATTTACGTTTTAACTGCGCACGAAATTTTGTTGCACGCGATGAACTGAAGAAAAAAACTGCAAGACTACTAAAAAATGGATGACTTGCTATAGACAGCGTGAAGGCAACGATAATGCCTAAAAATGCACCAGATTTGTTCACTGAACGTCGACGCAACGCCACTGTCATTAATACCAACGGTGCTAATGTGGAAAATAACCAACGTGTCGGCGGTATAACCGTAGATTCTGTTAAACAACAACATATTTATATATACATATATATATATTATATTAATTATACCAGTATACATTTTACCTTCATAGTCGTAGTTCCAGAATTTTGAGAATGCCATATTGCCTAACCACATAAATAATGAGATTGGTATGGAAAGTCCACATAGCAACAGTGGCATCCAATCGCCCGCCGCCATTGCGTGAGCTTTATTGTTAAAAGAGAAATTAATAATAATAGAAAAAAAAAACAAAAATGTAAACAATAAAGTGACCAAATAACCAAAATTGAATATGAAGTAATGCTAAAAATTACTAAAAAAAAAAAAAAAAATACTAAAAAAAGGGATAGAAGTGCACGAAGAAGGTTAGGTACTAAACACACAGGGTGACTCAATAATAAATAAATGGCAGCCAGCAAGTGTGCCAGTATTTAAAATTGGATTTCAAGCTTAAATATACTAGAAAAAGAACAACGAATGCACATACAGGATGCTTAAAGCGCACAAAATTTTAAAACTCTGCTTAAATGTATAAAAAGTAACGCTTTAAATATATTTTTTTATCTCTTTTATTTGAAGTGTTTATTTTTTTTTAATATATGTATTTCAAAAGAACTCTAAACAATAAAGAATTCTTGAAAAATATTGAAGATATGTTTGTTTTCATCTTTGTTTTGCGAAAGTTTATTTATAATTCAAGTTTTTATCAAATTTTAAGATACTTGGTACTAGTTATTACAGACTTACCCGAATTATTATCGCTGATTTATTTCCAACAAAAAACAAGAATTTTTAATAATTTAAATTAATTAAAATTTATAGAATATATTTTTTTGAAAATTATAATATTTTCTTTTATGTTTAATTTTCAGAATATGATGCTTGTCGATAGTTTTATTATACAAATTAAAAAAAAAATAATAATAATTAAAAGTCATGAAACTTTTTATTTAATTTTCAATAAGTATATGATAAAGGTGATCAGTAAAAAGTATCTTATAATCTTATATTATATAAATATGTGTCATAGATGTTAAGGTATGTAATGTGTATAAGTTTTATTTAACATATTTTATATTTAACATTAAAACTTAAGTGAATTTCTGAAAATCTAAACTAAATCAAACTAAATTATTTATATATTTCTATATTACAGAATTACAATACGACCTATTTGCAATTAATTTTCTATCAGTTAAATAACAAAAAAGGTTTTTTATACATGTTTGAAAACGAAAACTAGAAATATATATTTAAAAATATTAAATAAGAATATAAATTTTTTTATAGACGGATTTTCTGCTGGCAAAATTATTTAAAATTAAAACTAAAAAAAAACTTAATATTCAATCGAAACTTATAGATGCTCTAAATAGATTTTTGGATGGATGGTAAATGCAAATTTATTTCATCATTCCTAGGCAATTTGTTAATAATGAAATAGTTAGCTTTTTGTTGATCTTATCAAACTAGGTTGGTGTTGCTCTCAGAGCGCTTTTTAATTAAAAATAAAAAAAAATATAAAAAAACTATTGCTAGCCTTGAAACTAGCTCAGTAAATGCCTCAAGCCTTTAAATTGATGTGTGTATGTGTATATATGTTTATGCGTCTGTGTGTGCGTGTAGTTCAATACTCGAATAAAATTCAAAACACTTTGAAAAACTTTGGCGACAGATAAGATAAGACCGAATATATATGTAATATAACATTGGACTGTTTAGAAGAGACTTTAAAGTAAGCTCTATTAATAGATATGACAATGTCTTTAAAGGAGTCAAAGAGGTTATCAGGCGCAAAATGCTTCCGCTAAAAACATAAGCCTTGTTCATGGTGCTAAACAATTGCAACATAGTATAAACACACATATATACAAATATACATATATACATACATATTTAATGAGCCGTTTGTGGGGACACACTTGAAAATGTTAAGTGTAAGTAACATATCCAAGACATAGACAATTGCGTATCTTTATATGCTAATAAATAGCAGCATTTCCCCCTTAAATGGGTCAAAAGTCTTCCCGCCCCACTCATACACCATTCAACCATCCAACTATCCAACCATCAACCATCAACAACACCATCTGCGACGATGTTGTAACCACAGACGCATTCAATGGAGCACCACCCCAAGCCAAGTGATCGATTGACACGATCAAAGTGTTGATATGTAATGGAATAGAACATGGAATAGACTCAAATGAATGGCACTGGCGACGCGCCATAGCACTAAGTGCTTTGCCTCTATATATATATACATATATATTTATATATATATATATATATATATATATATATATATAAATATATGTATATATATTTATATGCGATAAGAAAGAGTCAGAAAGATTCAAAGCAACTCTGTCACTGTCTCTGAATGTAAATCCTATTTGAAATATTCATGCTGCCACATGCAAATGTATTGAAATTGCTTGCTTTTAATAAAACTGAGCTCCAAACCGAGAACTTAACGTTTCGCTTCTAAGTCAATTTTATGTTATTCGCAATCCAGCAGTTGTCGGGTTCGGCTGTTGATCGGAACTTTAACTTCTATATATACATATATAGATATATATATATATATATATAAAATATATACATATATATATATATATATATATTTATATATAGGCAAGGCGAAGAAGTATGTGCCAAATATAGCCAAGTTTGTGGAATACCCAAATAATAAATAAACATTTTATAAACAAGGATATATAACAATTTAACGATAACTTACAGTTTATATACAAAGATTAAGTGTATATGTGTCAAGGATTTATAAAATTCAAGTGATTTTTTTATTTTTTTAAAAAGTTGGCTTACAAAAACAAAATTTAAACTTATATGTACATATATATATATATATATATATATATAGCTCTCAAGGATTACTGTCAAATATAACATTTTAGTGAAAAACTCATAACAAATGAAGAATGTAAAATGAAAACTTTTAATAAAAACTAAATTTTCTCATAAATAAAGTGAAATTTTGTCGAATTTTTAAAAAATTCATATAAAAAACCCTAAGTGCAATATATAAAAATAAATAGTATTATGGAAAACATATAAACAAACAAAACTTTTTTCCAAAAAAAACAAAACTACACATATGAAATCACTTTTTTTATATGTTTTCTTGTGAAAATTCCCATTAAATTTCTAATAAAAATGTCAATACTATAACTTATAGTAAATATATATAGCGTTGATTCCCTATATAAAACTTCATACTTAATTTACAAAATGTAATAAAAATCAAATAAATAAAAAATTGGTTTCATAATAATGTAATAACAATTAATATATTTAATTAATAAATTTCATTTTACAGCTTGCTGATTGTCTATACTTCGCGCACGTGTTTATTATATTGGAATTAAATTAGATTTATTAAGTTTTTTGGAAAAAAAAAAATAAAAATATGTTGCCCTTTCGCTGGGGCATATGTATTGGCGTTTTGCTTCTCATAGCATACACAAATGGAGCTGCCATTGTAAGTTTTGACATAAATTATAATAATAAATATTACTAATAATAATAAAGAAAAATTCGTATTAATGTATTAAAAAAAAAAAATAAATTAAAAATTGATAGAGAGGGAAACAGTTTATTATTTCTATATAGAACAGTTCAATGCACATGAACTAAGCCCCAATTTAATATGATAAGAATTGATTCTCCTAGCTGTAGCCAAGGTCAGTTTTAGAATTCAATTCAGATCAAATGACTCTGTAATTAATTCTTGTTAAAGCTAAGATTACCATTGAACTTAATTCTATATATATTTATATCAATATATCGTTATACATATATACATATTTAATATATATAAATATATTTATTATCTGCAGGATCAATCAACAAATGATGACAATGCTGAACTCAATTCCATATCTGAAGTAGAACGAATCAAAAGAAGCGGCAGAGGCTAGTAAGTAATAAAAATTAAAAATTAAAACAATTATGTAATGTATATAGTAAAAGAATAAAAAGATGTTAAACTTTAAACATAAGTTAATTAATTGATAACTTTTACAGTGTCCGAGGACAAACACAATCGCAGTACTTAAATTTTGGTAAACCCGAAGAAGATGGCAAAGCGGAGGCAGAGGCCAATGAAAGTGGTTCGCGTTCAACTGTTTGTAAGTAAGAAGAAGATAACAAGTAAGAAGAAGATAACTGCATCGGTTAGCCATATCAAATATTATACAGCTGAATCAAAAACTGAATCAATCTGAATCAAATGAAAAAATATAAAGATAGTTTTTAATTGAATTTAATTATATTTTATTAATTTTTTTTTATTGATTAACAACTTAACCTTAAACCGACTATATCAAATATTGCTTAAACATATAGTATTACGACTTTGTTTGAAATCGTGAATACTTGTTCCGAATACAGTTTAAAGTATTTACTCATCTTCCAAAAGCATAGAAAATACTATGTAATAGAATTAGGATCGAATAGTATCTTACGTTAAGACAAAGATGTATAAGATATAACTGTTTAATTACTATGACTAATTATATAGCTGGTAGCCATGGCATGGGACAAGCACAGAGTCAATTCTCTGCAGGAGATTGTAGTGACTGTTCGGGATATCGTACTGATTATCATGTTGGTGGTGGTGGCGCAAACGTTTATCCAGTTGGACCCCCTCAGGACGGTCGTTACGGTCAGCCCGATGCTATAATAAGCCTTCCTGGTGCAGGTAAGATAAAACATATTTTTTTGGATAACTTTAAGTTATTGAAAATGTATATTAGGTGGATCAGATGGCACTGGAAGTGGCGGTTATCCAGGTGCAAATCAATTTGGAATTGGCGACAGGCGACCTGGCACCGGGGCTGGTATTGGAAGTCAGACAGGTTACCCTGGAACAGGAATTGGAGATACGCAACCGGGATACGCGCCAAGCGGACCATACGGATCACATCCTGGACAAGCGGGTGCTACCGATGGTCAACCAGGTTATGGTATTCAGTCTGGTCAGCCAGGAGCTGATGGACAACAAGGAATCAGCGGAGGACGGCCAGGAATTGGCGGTGAACAGCCAGGTGTCAGTGGAGGTAAGCCAGGTATTGGCGGACAGCCAGGATTAGGGGATGCACAGGTCAGCTATGGAACACAACCAGGTATTGCAGGAACTGAAGGAAGTCAACCTGGAGGTCAACAAGGACAAGGAGGACAAATAGGACATCGCGGTGATCAACCAGGATACGGAACGCAGTCAGAAATTGGCGGTCAGCCTGGTTACGGAGCTCAATCTGGTGGTGGCCAGCCTGGAGTTGCAGGAGGTCAGCCTGCCTATGGAACCCAGCCTGGAATAGGAGCAAGTCAACCTGGAGTTGGAGGAGGTCAACCTGGAGTTGGAGGAGGTCAGCCTGGTTACGGAACTCAATCAGGTGGTGGCCAGCCTGGCTATGGAACCCAGCCTGGAATAGGAGGAGGTCAACCTGGAGTTGGAGGAGGTCAGCCTGGTTACGGAACTCAATCAGGTGGTGGCCAGCCTGGCTATGGAACCCAGCCTGGAATAGGAGGAGGTCAACCTGGAGTTGGAGGAGGACAGCCTAGTTATGGAACACAGCCCGGAATAGGAGGAGGTCAACCTGGGTATGGATCCCAGACTGGAATTGGAGGAGGTCAACCTGGAGTTGGAGGAGGTCAGCCTGGTTACGGAACTCAATCTGGTGGTGGCCAGCCCGGAGTTGGAGGCGGTCAGCCTGGCTATGGAACCCAGCCTGGAATAGGAGGAGGTCAACCTGGAGTTGGAGGAAGTCAGCCTGGGTACGGAAGTCAACCTGGTGGTGGCCAGCCCGGAGTTGGAGGTGGTCAGCCTGGTTACGGAACTCAATCAGGTGGTGGCCAGCCCGGAGTTGCAGGAGGTCAGCCTAGCTATGGAAGTCAGCTTGGAATAGGAGAAGGTCAACCTGGAGTTGGAGGAGGTCAGCCTGGCTACGGAAGTCAACCTGGTGGTGGCCAGCCTGGAGTTGGAGGTGGTCAGCCTGGTTACGGAACTCAATCAGGTGGTGGCCAGCCCGGAGTTGCCGGAGGTCAGCCTAGCTATGGAAGCCAGCCTGGAATAGGAGGAGGTCAACCTGGAGTTGGAGGAGGTCAGCCTGGCTACGGAAGTCAACCTGGTGGTGGCCAGCCCGGTGTTGGAGGCGGTCAGCCTGGCTATGGAACCCAGCCTGGAATAGGAGGAGGTCAACCTGGTGTTGGAGGAGGTCAGCCTGGTTACGGAAGTCAACCTGGTGGTGGCCAGCCTGGAGTTGGAGGCGGTCATTCTGGCTATGGAGCTCAGCCTGGAATAGGAGGTGGTCAACCTGGAGTTGGAGGAGGTCAGCCTGGCTACGGAAGTCAACCTGGTGGTGGCCAGCCCGGAGTTGGAGGTGGTCAGCCTGGTTACGGAACTCAATCAGGTGGTGGCCAGCCCGGAGTTGCCGGAGGTCAGCCTAGCTATGGAAGCCAGCCTGGAATAGGAGGAGGTCAACCTGGAGTTGGAGGAGGTCAGCCTGGCTACGGAAGTCAACCTGGTGGTGGTCAGCCCGGAGTTGGAAGCGGTCAGCCTGGCTATGGAACCCAGCCTGGAATAGGAGGTCAGACCGGCTATGGAACCCAAACTGGAATAGGAGGTCAGACGGCTTATGGAACCCAAGCCGGAATAGGAGGAGGTCAACCAGGTTATGGAACCCAAACTGGAATTGGAGGTCAGCCTGGAGTTGGCGGTGGTCAGCCTAGTTATGGAACACAGTCTGGCACAGGAGGTGGTCAGCCTGGTTATAGGACACAGCCTGGAATAGGAGGAGGTCAACCTGGTTATGGATTCCAGACTGGAATAGGAGGAGGTCAACCTGGAGTTGGCGGTGGTCAACCTGGTTATGGAACACAGCCTGGAATTGGCGGTGGTCAGACTGGTTATGGAACACAGCCTGGAATAGGAGGAGGACAACCAGGTTATGGAACGCAAACTGGAATAGGAGGAGGTCAACCTGGTTATGGAACCCAGAGTGGAATTGGAGGAGGTCAGCCTGGAGTTGGCGGTGGTCAGCCTGGAATTGGCGGTGGCCAGCCTGGTTATGGAACACAGCCTGGAATAGGAGGAGGTCAACCTGGTTATGGATCCCAGACTGGAATTGGAGGAGGTCAGCCTGGAGTTGGCGGTGGTCAGCCTGGATATGGAACACAGCCTGGAATAGGTGGAGGCCAACCTGGTTATGGATCCCAGCCTGGTTATGGAACACAGCCTGGAATAGGAGGAGGTCAGCCTGGTTATGGCACACAGCCTGGAATAGGAGGAGGTCAACCTGGTTATGGATCCCAGACTGGAATCGGAGGAGGTCAGCCTGGAGTTGGCGGTAGTCAGCCTGGATATGGAACACAGCCTGGAATAGGAGGAGGTCAACCTGGTTATGGCACACAGCCTGGAATAGGAGGAGGTCAACCTGGTTATGGATCCCAGACTGGAATTGGAGGAGGTCAACCTGGATATGGAACCCAGACTGGAATTGGAGGAGGTCAGCCTGGAATTAGCGGTGGTCAACCTGGAGTTGGCGGTGGTCAGCCTGGATATGGAACACAGCCTGGAATAGGAGGAGGTCAGCCTGGGTATGGAACACAACCTGGAGTTGGCGGTGCTCAGCCTGGAATTGGTGGTGGTCAGCCTGGATATGGAACACAGCCTGGAGAAGGAGGCCAGTCTGGAATAGGCGGACGTCAACCTGGTTATGGAACACAACCTGGAATAGGAGGTAAACCTGGTTATGGCACGCAGCCTGGAGTTGGTGGTGGTCAACCTGGAGTTAGCGGTGGTCAGCCTGGATATGGAACACAGCCTGGAATAGGAGGAGGTCAACCTAGTTATGGAGCCCAGACTGGAATTGGAGGAGGTCAGCCTGGACTTGGTGGTGGTCAGCCTGGATATGGAACACAGCCTGGAGTAGGAGGCCAGTCTGGAATAGGTGGAGGTCAACCTGCTTATGGAACACAACCTGGAATAGGAGGTCAACCTGGTTATAGCACGCAGCCTGGAGTGGGTGGTGGTCAGCCTGGATATGGAACACAGACTGGAGTAGGAGGAGGTCAGCCTAGTTATGGAACACAGACTGGAATAGGAGGAGGTCAACCTGGTTATGGAACACAACCTGGAATAGGAAGTAAACCTGGTTATGGAACACAGCCTGGAATAGGAAGTAAACCTGGTTATGGCACGCAGGCTGGAGTTGGTGGTGGTCAGCCTGGATATGGAACACAGCCTGGAATAGGAGGCCAGTCTGAAATAGGTGGAGGTCAACCTGGTTATGGAACACAACCTGGAATAGGAGGTCAACCTGGTTATGGCACGCAGCCTGGAGTTGGTGGTGGTCAGCCTGGATATGGAACACAGCCTGGAGTAGGAGGCCAGTCTGGAATAGGTGGAAGTCAACCTGGTTATGGAACACAACCTGGAATAGGAGGTCAACCTGGTTATGGCACGCAGCCTGGAGTGGGTGGTGGTCAGCCCGGAGTGGGTGGTGGTCAGCCTGGAGTTGGTGGTGGTCAGCTTGGATATGGAACACAGCCTGGAGTAGGAGGCCAGTCTGGAATAGGTGGAGGTCAACCTGGTTATGGAAGTCAACCTGGTATAGGAGGTCAACCTGGTTATGGCACGCAGCCTGGAGTGGGTGGTGGTCAGCCTGGAGTTGGTGGTGGTCAGCCTGGAGTTAGCGGTGGGCAGCCAGGCGTTGGTGGAACAGGCGTAGGTCAACCAGGAATTGGAGGAGGACAGCCAGGTGTTGGCGGCGGCGGTCAGTCGGGAATTGGTAGTCAGACAGGAATTGGTGGTCAGATAGGAATTGGTGGTCAGACAGGAATTGGTGGTGCACAACCAGGAGTTGGTGGAGCTCCGCCAGGCATTAGCGGTGGACAGCCTGGATTTACTGGCGTAGGACAACCTGTTGCTGTTCCTGGACGTTATACAGATACCAGAATTAGTCCCGACGGTAGTGTTGGTAAGTAAAAGGAAACATAATGTAGTAAAATGAGATTCATTTGTAATTTATGATCGTAAAGCACCGGGAACTGGTGGAGCTGATGATGCATTCTCACAAGCTGAGTCTGCTATAGGTGATGGTCAAGCATCCGCTAGTGCTCAAGGCAAAAAGAATGGAGGAGCAGCAAAAACGCAAGTGTCTGGTTCCTATAGCAAGGGTAGTTCATTCAGCGCCAGTGCAATGACCTCTGATGCAGACCGTGCAGCAAGTGCACAAGTAACTGGCAATGCTGATGGTGCTATGAGCCAGTCTCAAGGATCTGGCGGTCCATCTCAATCACAAGCTCAAGTTCAACTTAATGGTAAAGATGGCAGCACAAAAGCTTCATCACAAAGCGGTGGTATAATACATCAGAGCCAAAGTGAAGTTCAGGCCAATGACAAGGGTGGTCTAGCTGACGCACAATCCAGCGGACCTGGTCAGACATCTTCTCAAGCGCAGATCGGTTTCCGTCCTGGTCAGGATAGCACTGTGGGTAATGCTAACGGAGGAGGTCAAGCATCAGCGCAATCAGGCAGTCACTCTGGCCAGAGTCAGAGTCAGATTCATGGCACATCCACGTAAGCTAAATCAATACTACAATGCTTACACAAAGTTTTCATTTTTACATTTATTTATTTTTATATCACTTTACAGATTTGGTGTGTCCTACCATGGTGCTGCACAGTCTGCTTCAGGCACCAAGGAGCAAGTGGCCACATATCGCGAGCAAAATAGGGAGCTGTTTAACTCAATCAGCCAGTTTGGTAACAGTGGCAACGCGTAAGTATACATCAAGCATTAATAACTTGGTCATTTTAATAACGGGTTTAAGAGATTAACATTAAGTATTCAACTGTAGATAGACTTTGTGTAAGGACATGTCCAAATCGGATCATGATAAATGAAATCCTGTTTATGCAATGACCACAGATATTACCACATAGATCTTATGCTCATAGATTTTTGTTTATTTTTCCTGTAGAGTTACCGATCGTGTTGATGCTGTTTATAGCGGTCCACCGAGCACATCGGAAACAGATAGAATACCTGAGCTTCAGTTGAAATCTACAAAGACCAGCTTGGAGGATAATGATAAAAACAATATAATGCACAAAGCAGATCCATCACAACCTACACCAAACGATGATGACGATCCAGAGGATGATGAAGAACCCTATGATGAATATGACGAATCTGATTATTACAATGAAAAGCCAGTTAAACTTGAAGAAAATCCCTCATCTGATAGTCAAACCAAAACTCAGGAACCAGGTTCAACACCAGTGACATATACACAATCATCAACAACTCAAAATCAACAAGCAGTTGTAGCCCGTCCAAATGATGCCCAATACAGAGTGGTTCAAAATCAAAATGGACGCACCAATTCATATACCGTACGTACCACCACTGAGTCAGTGCCTAGTGGTTTTCGGGGCACAGTCAATGTAGAGAAGAAATTCCATACAAAAGCTCTAGAGCAGCACAGTACCGATAAAGAGGTTAATCTTAGCTCCGAAGAAGATGATACCACGGCATCCAGTGTCGCTACAAATAAACCACGTGCACCAAATAGCTATGTTACAGTTACTAAATCAATAACTGGCAGTATGGACAACTCAAAGAACCCACCGCAAGAAAATAAAAACTTCCAGTCCACATATTATACAAAGTCATCAACATGCGGCTATTTCACTTTCTCCTGCAATATTGTCTACGGCGCAAATGGACGCAGTAAAATCTGTCGTCCCAAGGCTCCGTCAAATGGCAAATGTTAAATAGCCATTAATAATTTAGTGGGGCTCAAATATGGTAATAATAAGTTAACCACTAACCAGCTTGTATTTTTCGCACCTTTTTTAGCAAAAGCTAATAATTTTTATTGTTTACAACTGTCATTTTATTTTTGTACACAGTTTTAAAGTTGTTAATAATATTTTATAATAAACACTGCCATTAAACGTTTGTCGAAAGACCAAAATTAATTACACTTTTTTTTTAATTTATTTTAAAATCTAAAAGATTTTTAAAACTTAAAAATTAATAGTAGAAGGTTAGTGAATATATGTTATCAATTTAATGTGGTATTTTATATACAACTTACACAAACCAATAGTCCTTTTTAACTCATACGAAAAGAGGTTAAAAATTGACTGTTACAAATTTCCCACATAATCATATTACAGCTGATGTGTACCCGGTGCACCTGCATACATAAATATCAAAATCATGCTTTTAAAACCGTACTGTTGCTTTTTATTGAATTGGAAACACCCTGTCATAATACAGAATCCGGTGGACCACATGGCCCAAAATTGTAATTCAAATTTAATACATAAAGCAACTTGAGTTTATAAATTTTATATAAAAAAAGATTAAATGTGTAAATACGGATATATATTTAAAATTTTAGTGCAGTTAAATAAATAATAATAGCATGAAATAATTAATACTTCGCTCTCACAATTAATAAAGTTTTAAAAAACAATGGTATAATTTTGTTTTAAAAATTCGGTCACACTTGTCAAACACAAAAATCATCGAGGCGGCGTTTTTTTTTATTGTTATTTTGTTGCCGAGCAACCAAATATTAAAATTTGTTTAATTTAAAAAATACTTTCACTCGAGTCGGATTGACTCTCATGAAATAAAAATCTAAAATCAAGTTATTTTCTTTTAAAATAAATAAAATTGTTATAAAACCATGACTGAAACCGAGAAAATTGAAGTGCGCGATGTAACACGCATTGAGCGAATTGGCGCCCATTCTCATATACGAGGGCTTGGACTTGACGATGTGCTTGAGGCGCGTGCTGTTTCGCAGGGCATGGTAGGCCAAAAAGATGCTCGCCGTGCTGCTGGTGTTGTAGTCCAAATGGTACGTGAAGGAAAAATTGCCGGACGCTGTATTTTGCTTGCTGGGGAGCCAAGTACCGGTAAAACGGCTATTGCAGTAGGTATGGCCCAAGCATTGGGTACTGAGACACCATTTACCAGTATGTCTGGCTCGGAAATTTACTCACTAGAAATGAGTAAAACTGAAGCACTATCACAGGCTCTACGCAAAAGCATTGGGGTTCGCATTAAAGAGGAAACTGAAATAATTGAAGGTGAGGTGGTGGAAATTCAAATTGAACGTCCCGCCACAGGCACTGGTCAAAAAGTTGGCAAGGTTACACTTAAAACTACTGAAATGGAAACCAATTATGATCTTGGAAACAAGATTATCGAATGCTTTATGAAAGAAAAAATACTAGCTGGCGATGTTATTACAATTGATAAAGCCTCGGGTAAAGTTAATAAGTTAGGACGTAGTTTTACACGTGCTCGTGACTATGATGCTACTGGTGCACAGACAAGATTTGTACAGTGCCCCGAAGGAGAACTCCAAAAGCGTAAAGAGGTGGTGCATACCGTAACATTGCATGAAATCGATGTGATCAATAGCCGCACTCATGGGTTTTTGGCTTTATTTTCGGGTGATACGGGTGAGATTAAACAAGAAGTGCGTGATCAAATTAATAACAAAGTACTAGAATGGCGTGAGGAAGGTAAAGCTGAAATCAATCCAGGCGTACTCTTTATTGATGAGGTGCATATGCTAGATATTGAATGCTTCTCATATCTTAATCGCGCTTTAGAATCGGATATGGCGCCTGTAGTCGTTATGGCTACCAATCGTGGCATAACACGCATTCGCGGTACTAATTATCGCAGCCCCCATGGCATACCTATTGATTTGCTTGATCGGATGATAATTATACGCACTGTACCTTATACAGAAAAAGAAGTTAAGGAGATATTAAAGATACGTTGCGAGGAAGAGGATTGCATAATGCATCCAGATGCTTTAACCATATTAACTCGAATTGCTACAGACACAAGCTTACGTTATGCTATTCAATTGATTACCACAGCCAATTTGGTTTGTCGTCGTCGCAAGGCAACCGAAGTAAACACTGAAGATGTTAGAAAAGTTTATACCTTATTTCTTGATGAAAATCGTTCAAGCAAAATACTTAAAGAGTATCAAGATGATTACATGTTTAGCGAAATAAACGACCATGAAGATGATCGTGCTATTACCGCTTGTGGAGGTGCAAAGCGTCGCGTTCATGCTGGAGACGGTGATGCGCAGCCTATGGAACATTAGTTTGTAACTTATACATTCTCATCAAACATTAAGTCCCAATAAAAACGTATCAAAAAGAATATAAACTAAGAGAGTAATTGATTTATTCTCATGATTATTCATTTGTTAAGATGTTTTTGTTATGTTTTCATCCCCATAGGATGATTAATTCTTGCGCTTCAAATTTGGAAATGCTTTTATATTAAACATAGTTGAAATTTAAATTTTAGTGGGTTATTTATCCAAATATTTGTCTTAGCAGCATCAACAGACCAATAAATAACCCAAGCCAACTGACTACAAATTTGATTTTATATATGTTTATATAACTTTATATAGAGATCATTCACATCAGATAACTTTTTTCGCTTAATAAATATTTGATATACAAGACTTTGTTATTATTAGCTGTTATATTTTAGTTGCTTTTAATAATTGGTTAAGTGTTAAAACTAATTTCTTAAAATTAATGGGAATTATTTAATCCATATATTTGCTGAGAAATACCATAGTAAATTGAACGAAACTTAGATCAAAAATATATTTGAATGATTCCGTAAAGGAAAAAAATAAATATGTATTTAACTTTATTAATTTAAAATCTGAATAATATTTTGCATTATTATAATTGAAATATGCATGTATGTACGAAATTTAAAAATAATTCCTTTTCAAAAATAAATTTTTTAAAAAGGAAATTTTTTTTGGTGATGTTAAAAGATTAATTGAAGCTAGAATTGAAATCCCTTTTTACTCGGACGTAAATAAATTTTCATATATATATATATATATATATATATATATATATATTAATTTGAAATATTTAATGTCAAAATATAATTTTGAGTATATATGTTGCATTTTTAGTTAATTTTATTCCTACTTCATTCTCGCTCTATCGCATGCAGTTGTTATAAATGAAACACTTGCCATGCCATTCGCTCTTATGTTATGAACTAAATTTATTTTTTATTTGTAACTTCAAATATTACAAAGCAATCAATATAGTAGTAGTATATGTAGTCAAGTCTATGAAACATATATATTTCTATATGTATCTGTATGTACTAACTATATAGATTTATATGCATCCAATAATTAACTCTGGCTAGAGGAAGTGCTTGAATTAGCATTTATATTTACACAAATATAGGTAGTTTTCATAGCATCTTTTCATATGTTATAAATATGTATATTTATTGTGCTATCTTATCTAGCCTATGACTATGAAACATTCAACTAAAAGACGAACCCGGGAACCTTTAACAAGTTGCTTGAAGTACCTTGTATTATCATTAAGTCAATTCGAGCACTGGAATGGTTTAAATTTATAACACAATTCAATTTATCGTACTTAGAGCAATTTTTTTATTTAAAATTTTGAACAAATATTAAAAAAATTTTTTTTTTTTTTTTTCTAATTTTATTTAATTTGCACTTTTCAAGTGTTATATTAGACATTTTATGAGCATATGAAAATATTCTATATGTATATATATATATTTATATATATATATATGTTGTTTCACTTATATAAATTGTCTTTATACTTAAATAAGTCTGGATGCCATTGTTTAAGTTTGTGTTGTGTTTCATTATTATTATTATTATTTATTCCTTGCGTTTATTGTTCAATGAGTTAGGAAACTATTTTCATTGACTAGGCATTGGTTTTGAATAAACGCAAAGGCAAAAGATTAAATACGATGTTAGAAGCTATATAATGTTGAAAAAAATATTAACATTAAGTGTATGATGATTGTAAATGTTATTTGGTAATGGTGTTGAGTATAAAATAATCAAAAAGCAAAAAGAAAATACGTAGAGGAGAACTAAATTAATTAACTTTAGTCAAATAACTTGTACATAATTTAAATAAAATTTCGAGTTAATTTTTTTTTTCTAATCCTTGGCTTCTTTTTTAGTTGATGGCTCGCTGTGCTCCTTGGGTTGTGTGCTTACATAGTACCGTATACATTTATATAACACTGCCCAGATTAGCATGTATACAAAACCAAAATAATTAACGGCACTATAAACAATAATCCAACGATCATATTTAAGGAATACAAATGCAGTTAGACACCAACCCATGTAGACGATATTGTAAGACTTAAGACAGAAAAAGTAAAAGATTTGATAAAGCATATTGTTGTGTAATGTATCTCCATATTTGGGTAGAACTCGCTTCGTGTAAAAGTTTTCGATCTGTAAATATAATATATTTAAGTAAAAGTAACTCTATTTGCGATTTTTTGTTTTTTTTATATATATTAATAAAAACACTAACCTGCTTTTCAGTACTGACAATCAAATATTCCATAACGAATGTCATGTAGTAGCCACTATGAAAACCATGCCATATAGCTAGAAAACCCAATGCAGCTCCATAGCTTATATTGCGATTATTGAGAAATTTCAGGCGTTTAAATATATACTGACCAACCCACAGATTGGTATTAACATTAAAGCTTTGTACATAGTGTTGCATTGTAGTTCCTGTCTCCAGAAGTTTTAGTTTAACATTGCTGCAACCAGACCAGTCTGGATTGCCAAGTTTATCTCTGCCGTTATATGTAAATCCGATGACCATTAGAGCTCCTTCAGTAAATAGCCAACATGAGATGTATTTGTAAAGTGAGAATTTTCCCCAAAAGCCCAAAAAGTAAATACGTTTAATGAACGATTGGTTTGCAAACTCAGGTGACAGGAAATATTTATCCGGTAGAAATGATAAACCCACTTGACAAATAGTTAAATAGAGCACACCAGCACCTAGACGTTTAAGACCTGCTTCAACGCAACCCTTGTGTTGGCGATATTCACCATTTGTGAAGCTTTGATAGCGACGATAGGGAAACTGCGGGCCAACCAAAAAACCACTGGGAAAATACGAAAATGCCAAAAGCTCAAGAAATGTTGGTGGCTCCTTCAACGCTGACGCTTTCTGATCCTTAGAAAGGCTAGCTTCGGGCTTAAGACCGTCGGCTATATCAAATCCAAAGCCAATCATACGTAATGTTAGTATGCAATGTGGCATTGTCCACAATATATCATACTCGTTGCTGGCTGTATAGAAATATCCTAACAACAAGTAACTCATATGAAACAAAAAGTTAACTGTCAGCATTACAATTGGGTTGTTTCGCAGTAGTTGAACCAAGCCATATGTTGTGCTTATCCCTATAAATGAGTGATATGTGTCCGTACCATAATTGAAGCAACATAAGCTCATACCGCATAATGCAAAAAACAAATGATGAATTGACTTCACAGATACATTGGCAACAAATTTACGATATATTGCCGCAATGGGATAACCTAAATAGATAATTTATATTATGATAAGCAGTTTGACTTAAATTCATATTATACATACCAGCGATTAATGTCAGAAGTAATCGAAATGCTTCCACTGGCACGCCAAACTTATTAGATATACGTTCTTCCAAGTCCATATTGGCGCTAATAAAAAAAGAAGTTAAATATTACTTTAATATAAAGATTACGTGTTAGATAATGGTAAATTAAATACTAAGATTGTAACGTTTTACATTAACAGGAATGATTACAAGATTAGTATTATTTTAACGACGTTTAACGATTATAAATGAAATTCGTTTCCTAATCTCTATATTATCTTTTAGTACTTTGTCTATCAGCAGTTAATGTGCCGAGTAGTTTGCATTTGATGCGGTTCAATGTGCTCTCGTTCTCTTGCTCTTTATTTACGCGCGACATTTATTAATAATCTTTTTGTTGTTGGTTTAGTAAATAAACGAAATAGATAATTTCTTGCTCTCAAACAATAGAAAAAATATACGCATACAAAGCAAATTAAATTCGCGTTCACTTTGAGTCAGGGTTAACGTCATCACACATGTCCCACTGGGTCATGGTAAATTTATATATTTTTTACTACTGGGTTCATATACCGAATGAACTAAACCTCATTGCGTATATAATGGAAGTCACATATGAGTAATAAAATAATGCATTAAATATGTAGGACACCAAAGGGCAAACTGTATGTATTGAAATATTTTAAACTTAAAATATTAGGAGTTACCTAATTAGAATAATTTAAATTTTAGTTAATTAAGTTAGTTCTCGTGAAGGGCAGGCCGAAAGCTGAAATTTATAATTGAGATCAACCAATCAATGATACAACATTAAATTAATTTTAAACACTTCACATAATTTTTACTATAATTTAAAAGTTGCTATGGCAAATGAATTCAATAAGCAAACACACGCCGTTACGTTATGCCAAAACAGCTGTTCGTAGATATTTTAGTAGATTAAACTGGCGAAATATCGATGTTATAAATATCGATGCTTCCTGATGTTTAGTTGCCAAATATATCGTTTTATTTATATTTTAACTTCAAAATTTTTTGCTTAAGAGTTAATAATTTATTAAATTTAAATAAATATATTTAAAATAATATTCATTCATCACATGTTCAAATGCGTTTTAATGTAATGTAACCTCTTTGTGACAACAAAACAACGATGTTGTATATATATATATATGTTTTTTTTATCATATGTAGCTTATTTTTAACCTATATCAACGTAAAGTAAGATCCCTTGCCTACTTATAGCGAAAAATATCTTCTTCTTTGAATATTTTTTAGTAAGTTACACTTATTTATTTTGAACATAATTCGTAATTGTTAAGTCTGTTAACAGTATAGAAATTGTCACAAACTTATTATTCGCGAAATTGTTCAACACTGAAGTGATTTCTACAAATTACACAGATTTTGCTGTTATTTTGGATACTAGTAGGGTTTTTAAACTTTTTTCAAAATAAAATAAAAACAAAAGAACTTAAAAAAGCAAAATGAATTCACATCAATTACAAACTAAATGAATTAGAAGAAAAACTGAACCAAATACCAAACGTAGAAGCTGCACAAATTTCAAGTATTGGATAAACCTTTGGCTTACGTGTCATTTTAATTATTTTTTCATAGTATTACAGGTAAATAAATACAAACTGGCGTATACAGGGAACAACAGAAGCGGGAGCAGCATGCGACGTAACAATTATCCCTACCAGCCGCTAAATCAACAATCAAGTCCGAATAGTCATAGCACCCATGATGCACATGATGCCTTAGAGGCGGAAAACGAACGCGCCGCGGAAGAGCTAAAACAAAAAATTGGCGCCCTTAAATCATTAACCATCGATATAGGCAATGAAGTACGTTACCAGGATAAACTACTGCGGGGTATTGATGATGACATGGATCGAACTGGCGGATTTTTGGGAAACACAATGACACGTGTCGTTCGTCTAGTAAAACAGGGTGACGGCTCAAAGCAAATGTGTTTAATGTTTCTCTTTGTGCTGTTTGTATTTATTCTGCTATGGCTGACGCTTAAATTCAAATAGCCGTGCCTCGTTATTTTTTTAAATATATTTCTAGACTTAAAGTTAGTGATTAATCTTCATTATACATGCCGCCAAATTGTTGCCCTTCCTATTGATATATAAACGATGATATGAAACGATCAAGTCTGGCATATTCCATATTGCTTCTTGGCAGCACCTGTTGTAAAGTTCTTCAAGGTACAAAACTCTGACCTTTCGTACTCATCAGGGATCAAACTCTATTCTTTGTAACACCGACAACGAGTGATCTTCGCATCATGAATTGCTGTACACAAAAACTAAGATCAGCTTTAATATTTAAGATGCTTGAGATCACGATTTAATAACACCATTTTGGTTAATGAGAGAAATGGGAGACATTTTATAAAGTTATAGTAAGACAAACTGAGCTGATAGTTTTTGTAAATAAAAATATTGTCTGATCGGGGGCGATACCGTCTCAAGAGTTAATGGGTTTTGATGTCTCAGAAATACAATAATTTCTTTTATTCATTGGATTAAAATTAATATGCCAGTTCGGATTAAATATCGATTTAATTTAATTGTAATTATGACCCTGATGTCAAAGTAAATTAATAATTCTGTTCAACTATTTCTAAAAGTGATAGCGAATAATTTGGAAAAGGTGAAATTAATAATCTTTCGTTAGGACTTAAAACTTACATTTTTATTTGCGACATTGCAAATACCTGTTGATACATAATCATAGTTTTTGAACATTTTTTTTTTCCAAAATTGTGGTAAAAATATTTAATTACAAATTATTATTAGTAAGAGTACAAAACAGTACACACACACGTGTTAAGGTATACTAGAATAAAATTTTGGTGGGGATGAGGTTATAGTTTGGACTTTGATTTAAAGTGATTATAATTTCCTTTTGATTGATTCCTTTTCGCCTACGAGGTAAACTATGGTAATATATTTATGTGCTATGCGTGAAATGTTTTCATTTTTTTGCTGCGTCTGCTGAAGTCTGACTCTTCAAGAGGGTCATCAACATCGCTGCTTAATTCGTCACCGCTTAGGAAATCAGAGCCATTTGATGCATGGCCCTCCAGGCGGCGTACTACAATTAATAAAATAAAGTTAAACATTACAATTCTTGTATTTGATATATATTAATTTTACTCTGTTCATCCAAAAGGCTATTTTGTTTCTTAATCTCCTCAATGTCTTTTTGATTTTCACTTATCTTGCGCCGCAAGGTTTGTATGCACTCGGTTGTCTTCTTTAGTATCTGAGCGCGACTGGCCTGTTGTAAGATTATAGTTAGAAAATAATACACTTTTTGGAGCAAATAAAATCTAAACTAACTATCTAAATTAACTAATTAAATTATAATTATTATTATATGGGGGTTTAAATATCTCAAAGCTGATCAAAAGCAGCTTTTAATTATTTAAGGGCCACAGAACAGACGCAACTCTCTTTATTTTTTGTTTCACTTTAGTCTATGCAATTATTATTAATGCAAACGATACTTTAGGTACATAAATCATTTGAGTTAGTTGCTATATAGTTAATTTTGATGATTATTAAGCTCAATTTTCAATTGATTAAATTTCTTTTTGGCACACATCATAATTAGACCATTCTTGATCTATGCTGTAAATCTGGGTAAAATTGATCAAAAAACTTGGAAGTTGTACATCATTAAAAGTGGTGTTATGGAGCCCGGGGGATAGGTGGTGCGCGCAAAATAAGAGCTAGAGCAACCAAAATTGAAATCTAGATTCTTTATGTTCCTACGCTTTACGAGTTTGTTTTAGATTTTCGAATTTCCTCCCCTGACAAGGCACAATTTTCAACTATTCAAATTTCTTTTTGGCACAAATTATTTAAAGCATTCTTGATCTACGTTGTGAATTTTGTTTAGATTAAAAAATCAACAGGGAAGTTACAGAACATTAAGGTTCGCACAATAGAGCGCGGGGGCTAAAAGGCTTAAAGTACGTGCAGAACTGTGTGTATTTGTAAGTATATGTGTGTATGGCCGTGTATGTAGGCAAAGGATCTCGTAGTCGGGTACACTCGACTACAGATTTCTTACTTGTTTTGTAATGTACAACTGCAACTTACCTTTTCCCCTTTCAGCGTGGGCACAGCTTCACGGAGATTGGTGAAGCTTTCCTTTATATGATCCCGTCTTCGACGCTCTAGTGCGTTGTGATGTGCTCGTTTTTCGGCCTTGAAATAATAAATACAAACAAAATTCACAGTTTTGCCAGACAGTCAACAACAACAACACTTATTTATAAATGTGTGTTTATAAACAAAGACAATGTGTTTTGTGTTGTTATTATATCTTGTAAAAGCTGGTGGTTGCTACCTGTGTAAAGTTGGCGGTGCTTGTGTGCCGCGATGAGCCCAGCCCATTATCAGAGTCTACATCGTCCTGCAAATAAATTATTAAATTTGTTTATGACGTCAACTATTGCGGGATGTTAAATGCTTACATCACTCTCGATATCAATATCTCTATCGTCGTCACTCATACTCATTTTCTTCTTTAATATTAGTAGTTAATTTAAACGAATGCAATACTTTTTTACCGACTTGTGCGCGTTCGGTTTTTCTATTGAGATTTTATCAAAGCGTCGAGCTGGTTCTTATGTTGTTTATTTTGTTTGCCAGCGCACGTTTCGCTTGTAAAGTGTGACCTCAAACGAAAATTTTAAAAATACCAAGCACCAAATTACATTTAATACTTTTTAAATTTTTTTTATTTATTTATTTACGCTTTGTTGTGGTTTAAAAACTACAATCATTTTAATTATTTTTGTTGGATGTATGATATATACCGTATAACGACTTAAGTTCAATGTAATAAAAATTATATATGCAAATGCATTGCCTATATAGATATATATACATTATATGTATACAACCATATATGACAGTATCGAATACTTACTGCCTTTACTTATCGGACATTTAATGTAAAGCTTGTGAATCAGAAGTTGTGATGTTGTATATTATAAATAAATATATTGTGGTCAATTAAAGCAGTATCGACAGCTAATATGTATATATCGATATCGGAAGATTTTATACGTCACATTGATATGCCATCCCTAGCCAAGGTACAAGTAAGGCATAGTAAAAAAATAGAAATAAAAACACGCACGTGTTGCATTGTTTAAGTGTTTGTTTTTAATTTTATTTAGTTTTTTTTTTTATCAAAATTACGCCTATTTTTGATGGCTTTTCCTACATCTAGCGCCCAGCAAGCAGAAACAAATCGTAAAATACTGGAGGAAATACAAACCAAAAAGCAATTAATAATTGGACTAGGAAGTACAACAACTCAGGTAAACCAAGACTAATCAAAAATAAAATGTTAATATTATGTTTACGCCTTTGTAATTTAATTTTCTATCTTTTATTTCATAATAGATGCCTGCGCCACAACTGCTTGGCCAGCCAACAGTAACAACAGATTTTCCACAGAACGTAAGCGGTACACCCAATGCCGGTGGGGCCCTTACCACGCCGCGATCTGCATTTAATCCAACGAACTCTACAACTTTGGGATTCTTTATACCACAGGATTCGTATTTTGGAAATAGTTTTATTCCCGTGCTGCCACGCCTTGAACAAGTGCCGACGACGCCAACGCCCAGTGCAAAGTAATTCCCCATATCATATTACACATGCTTCAGTATGGCGCGCCTAAAGTTAAAGAAACTAGAAGAATATTTGCAGTGTCCCGATGGTTTTGAGAAGCCTAAAATTTTATTAGAACAGTATCTTACACCCCCACATATAGCTGCCTGCATGACGCATCATATACAGGCACAGCATGATGACATTGAGGGAAAATTTGTGGCTGACCTAGGGTCTGGTTGTGGTATGCTTTGTATTGGCGCTGCATTATTAGGTGCTCAACTTACTGTTGGATTTGAAATGGATGATGCTGCAGTTGATATATATCGTCAAAATATACACTTAATGGAGCTGCCGAATGTGGATTGCGTCCGTATAAACGTATTACAATTGCCAGGCAGCAAATGGGAAAACGCTTTTGATACGGTTATTATGAATCCACCTTTTGGTACCAAACATAATGCTGGAATGGATATGCGTTTTTTGGAGGTTGGTATACGATTAGCAACGGGAGCTGTCTATTCATTGCACAAAACAACGACACGGTATGTAAAATATATAAATATATAAATATATATATATACATATATATATATATATATATATATGTTAATCCATATATTCATAAAAGTTAATAATTACATTTATATATATATTTTATATCTCGGTAGCGCGTACATACAAAAGAAATCCAAGGAATGGGGCGTCCAAGGTGATGTTGTAGCTGAACTACGATATAATATCGAAGCAACTTACAAATTTCACAAGCAGAGATCAAAGGATATTGAGGTAGATTTTTGGAGATTTGATGTCAGCCAATTGTGATATAGCTGACATGTTAGCTAAGAAAATTAACCTAAATGCATTTTTAGACACTAAATATTATAAATATTAAAAGAGAATTATTTGAAAAATGGTTCGAATATAATTTATTTTAACGATTTACTTATTCCACACTAAAGACAACACCTTGTGCGCAGGCGAGTTCGCCTGAATGGTTTACTGTAATTGTGGCACGTTTGCAGTATTGTTTCCAGGCATCTGAGCCCGACTCCCGACCTCCTCCTGTAGCTTTTTCACCACCAAAGGCTCCGCCAATTTCAGCACCATTTGTCGTGGTATTAATGTTAACAATGCCACAATCTGATCCTTGGGCCCCAATCCATTTAAAAGCTTGTCCAATTTTTTCCGTAAAGATAGCTGATGACAGTCCCTGCTCTACTTCATTGTTCCAAGCAATGGCCTCTTCCACATTGCGTGTCTTAAGTACATAAACAATAGGTGCAAATGTCTCGCGGTGCACGACGGTCGCATCGTGTGGCAATCCAGTAATAATAGTTGGCTCCACAAAATATCCGGAACGTTCCAGCACACGACCACCAAAGCTAACAGTACCACCCAGCAGCTTAGCCTCATCTATTGTTGCTTTATAGTTATCAACATTCTGTTGTGTGTGGACAGGTCCTACAAGTGTTTGTGCCTCAAGTTGATGGCCAATGCGTGGTAATAACTGAGCGTATTTAGTCTTTAAGGCTTCGACAAACTTGTCGTGAAGTTTCTCGTGTACAATGATGCGCCTGGTAGTAGTACAACGCTGTCCAGTAGTGCCAATGCAGCCGAAAAGCGCGGCATCCAGGGCCATCTTAACATTGGCGGATTCATCAATTATCAATGCATTATTACCACCCAACTCTAGTATGGATTTACCAAAACGACGTTGCACCTCAACACCTACATCACGCCCTGTTTTGGAGCTACCCGTAAAACTGACTAAATTGACGCGTTTATCTGCCACCAAAGCAGCACCTACATCTGTGCCACCTTGACAAAGGGAGATCACAGGCGGCAAATTGTTGCGTCGCAGCACCTCAGTAACAATTTTAGTGGTAGCTACGGAAACAAGCGGTGTGCTTGGTGCACCCTTCCATAACACACTGTTACCTGTTGTCAATGCTATAGCCGCATTCCAGCCAAACACAGCATTTGGAAAGTTGTACGCTGATATGACACCAACCAGACCAACTGGACGCCATGCCTCTAGTATAGTATGCTGTTCACGCTCTGAATTAATAAGTTGACCGGAATAGATGCGTGATAGACCAACAGCATAGTCACATATGTCAATGAATTCCTGTACCTCACCCTGACCCTCACTGTAGATCTTGCCTACCTCCAGGGAGACAAGTTTACCCAAGGGTTCCTTAAATTTGCGTAGCTCATCGCCAATTTGACGCACAACTTCACCACGTACTGGAGCGGGTACTTGTCGCCATTGCTTGAATGCTTCTACGGCTAGACCAATAGTTTGATGTAATTCCTGTACATTACCTTGACGTACTGTGGCAATGGCTTCCCCAGTGCCTGGATCATGACTTGTAATGCTATTGCCACGCCCATGCCATTGGCCATTAAAAACACCAGGATTATCACGCTCCAAGCCCAAATCCTTTAAAAAACTGAACTTGGGCTGATCAATCAGATATGAAACACTACGCAGCTGCTGCAGTTGACCTGATAACAAACCAACACGCTGCAAGGGCAACTGCTTCAAATATGCGATCATTCTGTTCCAAAGATAGAAACAAAAACAAATAAGATTTATGGATTACTGATATGTGTGATACGCTTGTCCTATCGCAATGATAAGCATATTATTATTGTTTTTTTTTTATGTTCGTTAAAAGTATAATACAAATATATATTTTATACTACTACACCGCCCATATATTCCACTCTCTCTCTCTCTCTCTCTATCTTACTCTCTCACTGATTAGGAATGCATCCCAAACAGCTAGCAGTTTTAAATGAATTCGCTTACTTTTTTGTTGTTAATTTAAAATTGCTGCTGCCGTTGCGGTTGCTGTTTCTGGTTCTAGTGCTGGTTGTACTGCCGGTTCTACTGCTGGTTTTAGTGCTAGTTCTGGTTGGCTGATGTGCTCCCTGCACTGCTCAATTATCAACTGAGTCTCTTAAAAATCTTGAGGGAATAGCAGCCCCCAGTGACTGCTTATCGCGCGTTTAACAAAATACTTTTAATACCTATTATTAATATTAGTATAATGGGTATATTAAATAAATGCAAACTTATCTCTGCTTATCTGAGTAATAAGAAGCAAACTGCAAAATACACAGCACATTAAAAATAGTTTTAAGTAGTTAAATTAAGTTTTTGCTTAAATAACAAAATTATTTTTGTTGGTGCTTTCTATATTAAATATGATTTGACTTTAAAATTTCATGAATATAACCTCTAACTTGCAAAGAGTTGATAATTTTAATCAAGTCTAAGGAAAAAAACAATCTGATTATTAATTTTTTATCAGTTATAAATTTTCTAAATACGGGGTATACTTTCTTTTAACATTTGGTAGTATATGTTTCACTTTCAAGTACCCGAGGGACTTTGGGTTTTATCAAGAAGGCTTTGTGTTTACGTGCTGCATATTGTTGGGCAGTTGATTTTCAGATAAATATTTATAGTACTTTTTAACAAACAATTTTTTATTATATTTTTATTTTTTAAAAATCCATATTTGTTGTTTTGTACATTGAGTTAATAAAACTTATACTAATTTATAAGCTTTAGGCATTTTATTCTTGAGGGTGAGGCCAAGTTCAAGCCAGAAATAAACCTAAAAGTTAACAATAAATCATCAGATAAGTTTAAGCTGTTAAATTGCACTTTTACCATATATGGCTAATATATATATATATATATATATATATATATGAATGTACTTTTGTTTAAAGAATACTCTTAAAATCGTCATATATAGTGCTGATAGCTTATAACAACTTAATTAGGGATAACTTGTAGTCGTGCATGCTCGTCGAAAGTATTCTAATGTGAATAAAATGTGTTCATTGATTAGACATTTGTCACGTATTCAGTTTACTTGAGCAAAAACTCAGACTTAGAAATTCTTAGTCTTATTATAGAAAATAAGACTATTATTATAGAAATTAATCCTGAATTCAAAAAAAAAATTTCTTTAATAATTTTATTATTGCTTAAGCAAGTTTGTGCGTACATACATATATATATATATATATATATATATATATATATATCTATATATAAATTTATATACATATATTTGTTTATATTTATTTTTTGTATGTTGTTGATAAGCAATAATAATAATAATAATAATGTATGATTATTTACGTGTGATTATCCGTCTATCTATAAAAAATAAAAAATAAACATGTTTCCACTTCAGAAGCAATAAATAAGAAAGCTCTATGGGGCTGTGCCTGACTTTGAATTAGCCTTAACTTATATATGAGGGTTCATTTGAATGACACTCAAACACACATTCTTTGGTACTGTATAAGTATTCCATACATAAGTTTTCAATAAATTGTACTTTTAAGTTCTAGTTAACTATATTAAGTATATAAATTTAATGTATATTCTATATATAACAAGTAAGTCCATAATCTGTCAACTATTTTTATTTCCACCAGGTAACTGTCAACAATAACAAATAACTTAAATCTAATGAAAATAGAGAAAAATCTTATAAATTGTTGATTATTTCTTAACTAAATAAAATATGTAGAATATTCTGGTTGAAGTCAACTTTATTTTCTTTAGATAATAGTCAGATATAACCTTTAAAATGTTAATTTAATATTGTATTAATATAATGAATATAGACAGATTTCAGTTCAATTGGACATTAAGTATAATTTATTTTACAACTAATAGAATTTTGCTTATACATTGACCCATTGATAGTGCCCGGCAAAAGAATGTGCTATTAAGTTGTGATTTAAGGTAGAAATTTAGTCCTTATTGCTTAAACTACTCCTAGGGAAGTGCTTAAAGCCAATACCTGAAGTTTTAATGACATCAAAACAATACAACACTGAATATTTTATGAAAAAGTTATTATACCCTTACATAGGTAAGGGCAAAACAGTCAAAGGTCAGTTACTTTTTTGGTTTATTATAGCTACTACAAGGACTTCGTCCTTTGCGTAGGAAAAAAACTATTGATAATATATTGGCAGAAGAGTATCTGTTATTCGTTTAACAAAGACAATAGCTATTATATATGTTGTCTTGACAACGTTAAAGACTTTTTGTGCTGTTTGCTCAATAAGAAGTTTTCAATGTAATCAGTTGGATTCTTAGAAAGGATTAAACGTTGTCAACAAAACGGAGACAACATGGAGGTTCTGGAAGAGGGAAATTTAATGGACCGTGTGCCCATTTTGCTGCAACGTGATTTGGAATTTTATCAGGTGAAAGTCCTTGAAAAAAGCGTGAAGCAAACTAAAGTTTATTATCTATATTGTTTTGCATACCAAATTTCCTGTGTATAGACACATCAACGTGTCCTGCAGGAGCCAATTTGTCCAGGAGTTGTAGGCGGTAAACTAGACTTTCCACGTTATGCATCCTTTGCCTCAATTAAACTGATACGCTGGTAAAATTCAAGCTTCTTTGGTATATTTATAAGATGCATTTACTTATTTTGATATTATTAAGGTGGGAGGATGAATATTTTGCTTCCTATCGCAAGCATTCGGGTCTGTTGCATACCGAGAAGGAACTTAGTGAAGGCGATTTTGTAAGTATCCTTCGACTTTTGTAAATATTTGTTTTTATATACCCTCTACTTTTGCCTATAGAGCAGCGTCACCGTTAAAACTTCTGATCCAGATAAATTTGTTAGCTTAGTGACCAAATCTGCGGATCTCCTATTGGAGCATATACATCGTTTGTCACAGGAATCCCTGGATCATGCAGATCTTTCAGTGCTTACAGCTACAATTGGCGCTGCTGCCTTGGTAAAGAACTCATTGAGTGTCTACATGCAGGCAGCCACAACAACAATATGTCCACCCAAGGGCACTGAGAAAGGTGGTGCCTTAAAGCTAAGCTTTAAGCAGTATTCCCAGATGTCGGAAGCGT
Organism: Zygothrica quintamaculata; assembly: GCA_037044455.1. Taxonomy (NCBI): domain Eukaryota; kingdom Metazoa; phylum Arthropoda; class Insecta; order Diptera; family Drosophilidae; genus Zygothrica; species Zygothrica quintamaculata. The sequence goes on from JBAMBS010001034.1 coordinate 32,072, forward strand.
TGGCTGAACGTCTGTTGGACTTACATTGTCGCCTGCTATTGTTATATATTGTGCAGGATGCAGATTGTTTACATTGGGAGGATACCCAACCATTTTTCGAATCAGAACGTGGCTCATACACAGTGCAAATGTGGTGGCATTATATGCGTGGCACCAAAACTGATCTATGGAACTCTGTGCCACCAAAGATGGCACAAAAGATCTTTGCCGGGATGCTTAATGAAACTCTTAGTGTCTTAACCATACGCTATACACAAATCATTACCAGCGTTGCCAGGGCTCAACTACATTTGGTGGATATCTGTAATATGTTGCTTTGCATTGCCGAACTGCTGCCACATGTATGTGACTCTGGGGAAGCTTATGTTGGTCTTCAATTGAGCAATCAAAGTGTCATTGTGCGCGATATACATGCAAAGGCTAGGGAACTCTTTTACTGTCTGTTGTTGCGTGGTGCTCCACTGGGTGTTCTCTCCAAGGTGAATTAATTTGTATTGTTGATGACAAGCCAAATTCTGTTGTCATCCTTTTGTTCAGGTATTTCGTAAAGGTTTGGATAACATGGAAATGTTTAGCTCCCGTCATGGTTTACCCAGTGCTTGGATTATATTTGCACTGCCTCGTTACTTTCCCAGGCAGCAATCCTGTCAATGGGTTACTGAATTTGCTGATCTAACCACAAACACTGCCATATCATTGGAATTGCGTGTTTTGTTAGCCTTTCCCGAGGCGAATTGGTCATATCTTTTAAAGATACTTCTGATGAGGGACGCGTTTTTAACTGGCATCATTATGCGTCATCTTATGCAACATTTGCCTTCATCGGAGAACTTTAAGAATGTGGCAAAACATTCCTTCACCAGTGCAGAAGGTGCACCTTTAAAATGTGAGGCATTCTTATGTCGTGGTGAATGCTTCAATGTAACCGATTCTATAGCAGCAGATAAAGGTATATAACTGAATGGCAAACATATTTTAGCAATAAATTTATATTATATTTTTTTTTTTATTTTATTATCGTAGATCCTGTAGGACAGTCGAATTATCAAATTGTTTTATCCTTAACCTATCTTATTGTGGCTGTGGGCAAGGCTGTTGACATCAAATCGTGTCTCATCAATACACTCGAAGGATATGCTCCAACTGGCTGGTACGATAGCCTGGACAAACGTCAAGTATGGAATCAAAAGCGTGCTCCTTGGCTGGAGGCAATTATACATTTTGTTTATCCCGTGCTTGACTGTGTGGTGGAAATGCTTACCAATGCCGTGGAGAACGGTGCAAGCATGTATCAGGCCATGTCCTTGGCATTGACATGCGTTTCAGAGATATGGGATTGTATGCCCGAGGGTCTCTATAAGATAACAGCATTGTTGCAGGATAAAATACCTGTATCGACACGTCCTCTTGGTGATTCGGTTCTTTTACAGATTGTCTTTGCTGCCCTATATACAGAGCTCGTTAAAACTGCTGAAGCACATGAACAGGGTAAGCTTCTGTTAGGAATCTAATTGAATTCTAGTAATTTATACTTAGACTTTATACTTAGCCAAAAATGCGGAAAAAGCTGCCATTTGTTTCTCACTATCCGAGGCTATTTGCTCAATAGATGAGGATGATAAACATACCGATCAGATTGAGCTATTTCTGCAGCAGGCCAAGGAGAGCATTAATCTTGAAACGGATTTTGGTGGCAGTTGTGGACGTGGTGCGGGTGGCTTAAGTGCAATAAGCACAGTAAAAATGGATGATCTGGCCCTGACCAATGCCGAATCGGAACGCTTAAGCCACAGTCCACCAGCAAACTATGCCATGGAAATGGATGTAGGCATTGCTGATTATATAGCTGAGGTTCTTGCCAGCGATGTATTAATTACAAACATTGGTAAACAGGCGCTGAAAGTACTTTACAATTACTTGAAATTCAATAAGAACTGGCTACTAGATCAACTTGGCACTGGCGATAATGAGCCAAGCCCGTTTCAGAGTGTGCTGGGTCAAAATATTAAGGAAGAGCAAACATCTGTGCTTAAGTCAATGTTCTTTATAGGTAATACACCTTTTGATCAGCTGCTGACAAGTTCATTAAGGATCGATTATGTTACCTGGTTGCAATTACCGTTGTCTCTTAATCCTGAAAGGACTTGGTTGCATTTAGCGCGACGATGTGATTTTCAGGAGGATGCCAAGTTATCATTGCCAGAGGTTTCCATGGTTGCCGGTATTAGTAAAATTATGAAACGTCGCAAGGACTTTGCCAAATGAGGTGGTAAGTAAGTTGAGCTCATTAGTATTATGTATACGCCGCGTTATACCATTAAAGATATCATCAATGGCGCATAATGTAAAATGCATAAAACATTGTTTAAAAGAGATGCAAAAGATGAAGACAAACCTGAGACAGCTACTCCTAATGTGAGTATATATATATATATATATATATATATATATATATATGTATCTGTGTGTGTGTGTGTGTTAAGTTAAGTTCAAAGGATGCTGGCATTGTCAATGCCGAAAATGTTTTTGTTCACACTCTGCGTAGATGGCGAAATTGTCAACAGCTCTGTGGAGCTATTCTCATCTTAGTAGCCACGCAGTGCGCCAGTTATGAAAATTACTGAAACGAAGCCAACAAATGTACAATGTGATGAACAGAGTAGGGGCATATAGAAGCATGAAAAACACACTCGCAATAACAACAACAACAACAACAATAACAACATTAAGAACAACAACAGTAACAACAGCATACAGGAAGACTTAAAAAATAAAAGCAAACTAGAAATAAAATAAAGATTCGGCATTAAAAACTAATAAATGCGCTTCATAGGGATTCAATTTAAATATTCTTGGTGCAGAATTATACTACAGTAAAGAATAGTATAGTCTTGCGTTTATATGCTGTATTAAATGTATAAAATCCAATTGAAAGTATCTCCAGGTCTATTAAGTATTATAATATCTAATTAGAATTCATAAAGTCGTAATATATATATATATATATGTATCAGGTACATAATATCTGGCATTCTTAACCTTTTATAAATCTTATATAAAAGTCAACTGTTTTTTTGGCTTAGTATAATCTGATTGCTTTTATATAATGTTATTCTGAGTTTTCACTTATATTTTTGACGAGCGTGACACATTAAAGAATTTGCCTTAAATTTGCTATAAAAAATCATCATTAAATATATTACATATTTACTGTATAATAACAGAAATCAAATAATTTTAAGTATAATTCAAATAAAGTAGCAAATTTATTTATATTTTGCGGTATAAAAAAAGGATTTACATAACCATTATATATAATTATTCTTCTTCTAGTAGTTAAACTAATTTATTCAAGGAACTAAAAATTTTATACAAGAAATTTCAACTGCAAAAAAAGAATTTTTTTTTTAAATTAAATATAGAGAAAAACTGGAAAAATTATAAAAGTTTCGTTTATTAAGTTAAATGGTTTTAAAAAGGTGCGAATTTTATTTAAAAATCAGAGATAAATGTTTATTTTTTAATAATATGTATTTAAATAAATAATACTAAAAACTTGTTAATAGTTTAAGCTAATAAATATATGATTTAAGCTCTTATACACTGATATGTCCGCTTTTGCTTCAGATAAGTTTAAAGCTTCTATTCTTTAGTAATAATGATTTACAAATGATCATTAAATATGATACCTACTGCTGAAAATAATTAACTTATGTATATTATAAAATAACTAAAATTATTGAGCAGAGCTCAACATTAGTTCAGTTCAGTCAAATTACTATAAATCATAATTTAGTTAATGTTTATTCAATAAATAAAACGAGAAAATAAATAACTTTAAAGTATTGGGATTAATAGTATATTTTTCATTACATTTAAATAATAAATTTTTATTATTTAGTAAAATTTTTAATTTTCTTCTTTTTAAAATTATATATACTATTATTATTACAATTCTTAATATTATTATTTTAAATATAATTATTATTTTTATTTTTATAAATATTTATTATTTTTATTATTATTTTTTATTTTTTTGTTTATCTATGTTCAGCATTTTATTATTTTTATTATTTTTAATTAATTTATTTGTGTAGACAAATTAAAAATAAAATCAATGTAGCGTGTTCTTTGCAGTGTAGCGCATCCTTTGGCTCGTTGGTTATTTTCTGGGTACAAAGTGAGGCTGCCTGAGTGCCGGCAGATGACGATTGGGCCATAGCTTCATTCACTTGGCGGTGCTAGCAGCGTGCGGACGTTGTTAGGGCACATTTATTGTGGGTCTTGGGCTAAGCATTTGGCTCTAAAGTCAAATTGCAAGTGGCATCTGCACACAAAACTTGGCGGACAATTTAAAAACTCAATTGTTAACGTTCTCCGTTTCGAGGTGGCAAAGTGTGTGCTGAGCGTTGACGGTAATTTGAAGCTATTAGTTTTAACGCACACAAACACAAGCACACACACACACACGTATACATAGATATAAAGTGGAGAAGTGAATAAATGCTACGTTAATAGGTAAAAGTAGAAAAAGTGTCGGTCGTGTTACGCATACGCAGCGTATTACAGCCACAAACTTCAGACTCGTAACGAGGTGCTTATTGTTTTTTGTTTTTTTTTTGTACTTTTATATTAAATTTAATACTGTTTTTTTCGTGGTGTTTTTATTGTTGTTGTCAGTGTCACTGTTATGCTTGGCAATGGTTAGTGAAATTCTTGCCAAGAAATTGGATATGTTGCCTTAAGAGTTCAGTTTATTTGTATTCAATGCACAACAAAGTGTCTGTGTTCAGAGTTGATCTAAGTTAAGCTACGTTAAGCTCGGTTACTATGTTATATATATATATATATATCTATAAATATATATAGTCAGAGACTAGTTGTAATAGAGTGGTGCACTATATGTTTATAAATAAAAAAAAATATATATATATATATATATATATATATTAGTAAGCAATGCGGCAACCACATCAAGAACATGAACAATTGCATTGTCGTCGTCGTCGACCTTGTTGCCAGACGGTGGAGCCTTGTGAATGTTTACGTCCTGTAATAAGGATATTCGGACTGTTGACTTCATTCGGTAAGCAATATCTCATTCACACACACTCACACAAGCAAATGAATATAAGCTGCATGTTATGTGTAGGTGGCACATATACGAAATGTCCTTTCTTTTTGTTTATTTTTTTTTGGTTTCTGCATTTGAATTATTACCCATTCTTTGTCATATTTTCTATTTATTGCATATATTTTATTAATTTATTATCCTGCAACAAACGTATATGTATGTAAGTTATATGTTATTATTTTTATTGGTTTTATTTATATATTTAAATGAAAAAAATTTATGAACACTAATCCTATCTATTTTTTTAAAAATTTTTACAAAAATATAATTGTTTATGTGATATTCATATATATGTATATTCAAGTTTGTATAATAATATATATATACATCCATATATATATTACATCCATCGATTAAATTATGCATAGTAAAACAATTTTATAAAAGAGATAATGTAATCTTAAGAATAAATCTATAGTATTATTACCTAAAAACAAAAATCTAATTACATTCTCTTCAAATGGTGTAAGCACTGCCCGCATCTGCTGAAAGACGTAAGAACTTTGATATAGTGGATTGTCTTGAGTTAGCAAGCAGAAGAAAATATCTTTGATCCCATAAAGTATGCATCTTGAAAAACTTGTGTTATAATAAGTTACACTTTATAAAAATATATTAATATTCACTTTATGGATAAAAGTTAAAAGTCAAATTTTTTGTTTTTTATGCAGATAAATTTGTTGTTGTTCATAATGTAATTAATTTTTAATTTGAGTATATATGTTAATAATAAAATTAATAAAATCATAAGATTTTTATAAACATTTTTTATATTTTTTAAAACGAAGAATTTCCACATTAATCGTTTAAGCAAGGAATCGTCTAACTAGAGAATTGAAATTAGACAAACGCAATATACCCACAATTTATTTAAGCCATATTGAGCAGCAAATTAAAATGGCTAAATTGACTTGATTGTTGATTTTGATAAAGAATGCGGATATTTAGAGTTTTCAAAGATAACTATAATATATTTTTTGATCAAATTTTTTACTGAATATATAGTCTAGACATTTGTATTTAGCAATGTTATAAGCCATTATATGAGTACAAAATATATTGAAACAATTAGTTTTACTTGACTTCACATACATACATAGGCACACACACAAAGGAACACACGTAAACACTAGCTCTTGTTATGGCTTACTATTGTTGATGAACTTTGCACTTTGTACTTTATGACTGTATTAAACAGTATTAAATACTTTATTTCATTATATCTGATATAAGATTTTCTTTTATGCAAATGTATTATTATATAAGAATAGTATTAATATATAAAACATAAAAATAGTCTTGATCTACCTAGAACTAAGTTATAGAATTCATTTAATTAGTCATAGTTGTCATACATATATACATATATATATAAATCTATGAACTCTGTCGGTTTTATGTAGCCATTGTAAAAAAAGTTTCTAATAGGTGGAAGGTTGTTTTTTTTTCCTAAAAAGACAATAAAGAAAAAGTACAAGGTACCGTTAACGAGGCATTGGCCTTTTTCGCAGCTTGCATATTCTTTTTCTGGTGCACATCCTTGCCAACTGCAACCCTTAATATATTTAGCCCCTCCCCAAAATAGACATTTGTTTTTGGCTTTCTGGCGCCAGTCGTTTTTACAGTTAGCTCCCAAAATATGGCGACGCAAAATACAAAAATACTAGAAAAAAATCTCATACTTATACTTAGTCCTAGTCGAACTCCCCCTAATTGTCGCAAGAGCAGGACATAATTTGTTTCTGGTTTTCATTTGATTTTCTTTGATACGCACGTTTTATCGACTTTTTGTTTTTCCTTTTCTATGCTTTCCTTTTTTTTGTATGTGTGTGTATGTTTTTTTTTTATTTTGATTTTGGTTTTGTGTCTTCTTCCATATTGAAGCTAACTCAAAGCGTTTAATGTAATTGCCTTGGCTCGGGATTTTGTTTTTATTGTGGATTTGTGGTCATATCTCATACGCATTTATCTACTGTTTGATCGAAATTTGTTTTTGCGAGAACGAATAAAAACAATCTAATTAGATTGAATATTGAGCCAATTTGGTTCTAGACTTAGTCTTGTTTTACACAATTCAAACTAGACGCTGATGGGCATAATATTCAATCGAGGGTTGCTAATGAAGATTCTTTTTCAAAACATGAATACTTATATATGTATTGAGATTTCATTTGATGACTGTTATATAAAGAAATTATAAACATTTTAAAATATACACCTAAATATTAATAAATCTGTTAGATTTTATTTTTATATGTTTTCAATCAAAGTTGGTACATAAATAATAATACTCTGACTATCTTTCAAATCAGAATTGGTACCTCTTATCATATGTTTAATTTGAAAGTTAGTACAATCTTCAACTTAAAGTTCATACGAGGTTTTCAAACTTGGTGCATAAAAAAACTTGTTCATTATATCTTTGATACATAAAAAAAAATGCCATCATAATTATTAACTCAAAGCTTGCACTTTGTTTGTCTGTACACCTCTGGTACAAGCATCAACTTACTCTTTGAATGTTCTAAAACACATTTGGTACTTTCTTTTAATATGTTTTTACTCAAATGTTGGTAGTTTGTTTCCATGTGATTTAGTCAACATTTGGAAAAATTTTATCTCTTTGGTATATTCTTTATATATATAATATATATAAATTTATGCATCTAGCTATGCCCTTTTATAATTTAAATGAGAAACAGTTGTAGCAGCCCTCGCACAACTGCCGCTCAGTTATGAATAAGAATGCGACTAAATATTCTAAGATATTTTATGGCAGCTAATTTATTAATAAAATAAGAAAAAACTATAGATTTAAATGTACGTTAATATATATATATATATATATATATATATATACTTATATAGGTTTTGTTTGTGATCTTAGTTCTCTTTCTTTTTGTTTCAGTTATCTGTGGCGTAGCAGTTGATGTCTATATGCATGGTTACGGAGCAGGAATATATATTTTGTAAGCTATTCTATATATATAAATATATATATATATATATTTATTTATTTTATTATATTTAATAAACTATATATGTATATATATATATATTACTTGGAAAGTTTTTCAGCTTTACTGGTGCTGTTTATAGAAATAAAATGGCTAATAACCATATTTCTTCAGCTTCAATGTGGCTAGTAAGTTAATAAGTTTAAGAGTTAATGTAACTTCTTTAAATAATTAATTATATTTAATTAAATATTTTAGCGAGAGTTATCACAGCACTTCCTATTGCCTAAGCTGCTGGCGTTTATCTATGATTCTAGGAGGTTGGCGGCCAGCACCTCTATATATTGTTATAGGCATTACCCTAATGCTCTATCCACATAATCTTTGGCTCAGTTTTGTTGCAGGCATTCTATTGCTTCTACTGGCATTGATGCGTCTCTCCACGTTACTGAGATGCAATGGTAGAGCTACTCACATTAAGAGCGAGGGACTGTTGCCTCAGTGTGATTTTGAAAAGTAATATTAAATAAGCAAATTTGTTTATTATTATTATAATTTATGTGCTAATATTTAAATACTTTTTCATTTGATAGAGTCTCCAGCTTTGTGGATAACGTTGAGGATGATTTTGCTGAGGTCAGCGTTTCGCAGCCAGAGGAGGATAGAGAATCGATTATTGATGGCGATGTTTGATAATAGTTTATACTTTAGACTATAAGTGCAGTTAATTACTTACCAGACATACAAACACACTCACACACACACACATAATATTATAATAATATTTTAACAAAAAATTTATTCTAAGTGCGCTAAATTAGTTTTAATTTTTTGCAATTAGTGGAAAAACTTTTTTATTTTAATTTTCTATTAAAATTCGATTTTATTTGTTTTGTCAAGCTTTTACTTCTATTCTTATTGTATACTATTATTATTCCTTTTATCCTTTAAATAAATAACACACAATTCTAATAGTCGGGTATATCCAGCCTCATACGTATCAGTGTACATTATATTTACCCACGAAAAACTACCTTAAGGCTTTTTTATAAACAGGGCTTAATATATTTCTATAAATCTATTAAAACTAATGTATATTTATATTTTAAAAATATTCAGATTAAGCATAAAATAACAATATAAAGAATATATTTCAATAATTATGTACCCAAACACTAAATACCCTAACCACATTCTTACAAGTAATTAAAAATAAATTTTAATGATTCATAAAAGAAAAATTTATTTTTTAAATATATTGTTATTATTATTATATTACTATTTATTATATTTTTTAAATTTTTTATTTATTTGTAACGACAATCAACAAGTTTTATAGCAGAACATTAAATTAATTGAATGCATGGATTGCAATACAAAACATTTACGCTCTAGCTGGGATTCGAACCCAGGGCCCCTAGATAATTTTACTTGAACTTTTGCTTGGACCTTACGTTCATTGGTATTGACATTTATACGAATAAAAATGAATAATATCAAAGGATTCCAAGTTCATTTGATGGTCTTATGAGCATCCTTACTTTTTTTAAATAGATAGATTGCATGCCTTCCACTTCATAAGGAAAATATACTTCGTTTAAATTACTAAAAAAATACTATTACTATTGTACCACCAGCCTCCTTGATAATACTCCAATGCACAGTTATTTTCCCAACTATCATTGTCCCTATCATAAGTGGAGAATCGTTGATTCAAGTGATGCTCAAGCTTATTACCTCCTTCTCGTCCGGTATATTTACCCAAGCTGATCAATCTGTATTGATCGGCTTGACCAGCTATAGAGAAGTTGGAATATTGAATTCGATAAATTGTGCCGTTAAATGTTTCCATATGTATATATAGTTCATGGTTCTTAGACCTTGTGAAACGATGAATTTTCTCTAAGCCTAGGAAAAAATCACCATCCAATGTACCAAAACCTTCACGATATGTGACCCAATCTCTATAGAAATCTACCAATCCATTGATAAATTGCTGTATTACTATCCAGTCGGGGCCAGTTGTAGCATTATAGTACAATACATCACATGTTTGATATATAGGCATTATAATTTTTCGAATATAAGTAGAATTGGTTATAAGTATATTCGATTTATTATGTTTATTAATAGCTTGTTTGATTAGCTCATAATTGATTTTTATTTCGTTCCTTAATAAAGCACTAGAGTCTGTAGTTAATGAATTAATTTTAATATTGTGAGATACAATTTGAGCAATTAATAAGAAAATCTCTTTTTGCCAAGCTTTCCTTTTGTTTTTTTATTTCCGCTTCTTGCTCTTCAAAGCCATTGGATTCTGTACTAGTTTTATTACTATCCAATAATAGCGTTACAACCGTTTCATATTCCGCCAGCTTTGCCGTTAATTCAAGAATTTCCCTATCTTTGACCTTTGAGCACTCGATTTCAGCCTTTAGCTTATGTATATAGTCCGCTAAAGACTTAGCTATCTGAATTTTACGGAAGGGTACGTTTGGCTGTCATAAGCAAATACATATATTCAGTTAATAACATCATATATTCACACTTTTTAATAGTTACCTAATTATCATTAGATATTATAGGTAATTTTGTTTCACAATTTGACAGGATAATACACACAGAAAGGCATAGAACAGTCACAGTTACACTAATATATAAGATCATACTGCACAATTTATTGATTGATCTGAACTGCATTCATCAAAAACACAAATTAAATAGTTATTCAAATTTTAAATTGCAACTCAAGTCGGCTTAAAGCTTGCCGCTTAAATAAACTACGCTGATAAGGGATATAGACAAAGGTCAGGAGCTGATAATTATTATGTTTTCCTTTGTCAAGTCCCTTTACCCAAAGGGGCTGAAAAGAGGTCTAATGAATTTGTGCAAATATATAAAACCGGCAAAAGAAAGTGTCTCCAAACCCAGTCTATATTCCCTTTCAGCAGAATTAGTCGAGTTGATCCTTCTTGTAATAGAGTTGTCTTTTTTTTTTAATTTTCCTGCTATCCATAGAAGTTTTAAGATGCTATATTTTTAAACTAATTAAACATATTTATTTGCTCTTTATTAATCTATATTTTTAAGCGTATGAAGAATAAAAGTTTCCAAGAAACCATAAAAATGACCTGAAGTAAGAAACTTAACAATAACGGATATTCTCGACTATAATATTATTATTTGTATATTTTATTTTTAAACTGTTTGTTTTGATATTGAACTTAAATTAATTTAACAGCTTGAATATAATTAAACAAACTAAAATAAATAAATTATTTACCTTTTTTATACAGATATCTATATAAATCTATATATATATAGATATGCATTTAAATATTAAACTTACACACTTGTAACTTACTGTAAACGTTTCAAATAAATTAAATATATGTTATATATATGTTAGACATAAATAATAATAACAAAATGCTGTACGTAAGTTAACGGCTGATTAAAATACTACACTATCGATATTTATATTTTAATGCAGTTATCATTAACTCTGCGCGCTATCGATCGGACTAGAGAGTGCATATGTTCCATCGCTAACGACTTCCATCGCGATCCAGCACATATAAAGTGGTATTTCCCGCTATATGTCTTTATACACCATTTAATACAGTTCCGTGAATAGTCAAGGGTTAAAGCTTTATAAAAAATCGCAGAACCTTGCCTTAGACAGGCTAGATAGTGTTAAGGATATAGGAATTCTTCTTTGACCATAAATTTATAGATTCTGTGCAAAAGAAGTTTCTTCTTTTTGCTGTTCGTGGTTATACCAAGACTTCTGGTACGGATTCTTCTTCGTACGATAATAGACTTTTACTAATTTCTAAAATCTTATACAAGCTAAAGGAAATATGGATTCTAGGGTTACTAAGTAACACTTATCTTCTTGTACCATGAAGATCGACTCGTAATATTATCACATTTTCTTTTAATATATGTACTAACTACCTATTGCATTACTCTTTGTGTATAGAGTTTATAGAGTCACCAGCGCGAAGCGACTGTTAGGAAAATAATAGAAGCCTAATCCTTAACTCTTTGATTTATAACACCTAGCACTTTTAATAATATTTTTGTCTTAATAGGGTTTTCCCCAAATATTTATTATTAAGTAATTTTATAAAGTTCTTTATTTTTAATTAATTTTGAATATTCCAAACTTTAGCATATAAATACATTGATTTACAATTTTTAAAGACATTTCTACTTCAAATTAATGCGCAATAAGATACTATAATTCAGTAGAAAACTATTAAAAGCAATTCTCATTTATTTGCACAATATGTTTAATGTAAATTAAGCATAAAAATCAATCCGAACTAACTATAAAAATAATATTTGATCTGACCGATTTTTTTGAAATACACACATTTTAACTTTATTTATTTATTTATTGTTTTAATATCACGGGCTACAGAGTCCTTTGGCTATACATTCTTACTATTTTTTAAAATATAAAACTAAAACATAACAAAAATTTATCTGATCATGTGCGCCTACTACTCTGCAGCAGCGCATTCCACAAGCGGCGCCATTGTGCAAATGCGAGAGTTGTAAGAAGAAGAACCTGTCAGTTTCAACGCCAGCGATAAGCCAATGAAGTAAACGGAGCATAAATGCAGAGCTTACGTTAGCTTACTTAATTAAACAGTCTCAAATATTAAAAATAGACTATATTTTTTTAGTTCTTTATGAAGCATTTTTTTTAAAAAAAATAAATAAAAATAATAAAATGCAACCGATACCAAATATATTTTGTCCTCGCTGGAAAGCGCCAACCTATTCACTATCGAACATGTAATAGCATTGACAATCTAACACGTTCAGCTGGATATAAAATATTCGCAGGTTTTCCTCTTTATGAAAATAGACGAAACTTTATATATTTTAGCACGCATCAGATATATTCGATGGGCTGCCGGGGTGAAATAATTTTTAACGCGTTTATTTTTTAAATTCTAAACATTATTAGTATATTATTGTCACAAGTAGAATTGTAAATTTCGTTAACTCTCTCTATTAAATATGATTAATTTTGGTTAATATTTCTATGAGACGCTGAAAATTTATTAAACAATGAAAAGTTAGAAACAAAACAAAAATTTCCTAAGAAAATATTTCTTTTAAAATCTCTGAGTTGCAACTTTTGTTATGTTGCAAGAAAGGAGGCGCATACAAATATTATGTACAACAATTTATTTATTCTTATGTAATAAAAGCAAGATTAAATGAATGCATTTCAATTAGTAAACACAATAAAAAAGTTTACTGAGAAAAAGTTATTTTTTATTATTTCTTCAGTTTTGGGATTTAACATGCAACTTTATTTAGTATTTGTTGAACTTTTGTCCAAGACACTTTTATTATTATTATTTTTAACAAGACTGTACCTTTTTTTAGGTAAATTAAATGGCTGTTTCTTTTAAATATTTGCTCTTTATACATACATACATACATATATAGATACATGCATGCAAACATAAATATATGTATATATGTATATATATTTATATATAACACTCACGCTTCAGTCTAACACTCCAAGGAGCATTGCTGTGAGCCAATATAACAGTTGGTGTAAATAGCTTGTAACTTTAAAAGTTAGTTATTTTTATTAATATTATTATTTTTAAGGTTGGTATCTTAACATCATTTGCTATGCAATAAACAGTTATAATAATATATGTATATATATATATATATATATATATACATATATATACACTTACTAAGTTTTCATATAGAAAACATTGAGGTAGCTTTGTTCATTTTGGTAGTATTCAATTTTCATTGTTAGGTTCTTTTTTCTCGTTATCCCTGATATATTTTAATTTGGAGTTCAACTTTTGGCGAGTTGTGTTAAAAAAAAAAAAAAAATTCAATACCTTTTTATTATGCTCTAAAATATGCCAATATTTTGTTGCTGTTTATTTTAAAAAAAAACTTTATTATATTTGCTTAGTGAAAAAATTTCTAATTTCTCATAAAGCAGTTCAAAACAAAAATAAGCCACACAATTTATATAAATTTTTTTTATTTTTATTTTCTAAAATTTATATATAATGAATTTTATCATTGATATATTAATATTATTACAAAAATTAAAAAAAAAAAACAACAAATTGGTATTAAATAAAAAAAAATTAAATTAAAAATATAAAAGGAATTTTGTTTAACAAATTATAAAGTTAGTATGTTTGTATTTTTTTTTTGTATGTATATGTATTTGTGTGTGTGTGTGTGTGTGTGTGTGTGGGTGTGTAATTTGTTTGTGATAAAGATTTGATATTATCAATTCTATTATTGCTTTCGTTTCATTTGATTAAATGCGCATTTTCGGCACAAAAAAAATTGGCAAGAGATTCGTTTATAGTTTTAATTCTGCCTAAACTGTAAGTGGCTATTTATAGTCTTATTAGCAAACTTGAATTGACTAGAAACTTGTTAACTGTAGCTTATTATTGAACTTATTGAACTTGAATCAGTTTTCCCTTTATATTTTCTTTTCCTTTTTGTTACTTTAATGGCTGCACTGAGAAGCCCAAATGAAGGATATGAAATGTAAAAGCAAAGAAATATAAGCAAAATGAAAACAAAAAGTTGAAAACAAACAAAAAAAAAAAAAAACAATAAAATATTTTTCAATTTATAATATATATAATAATCATTATTTCATTATCGTTATCATCATCATAACAATTTTGTTATCACTTGATATCCTTATAAACTATAAAGAGTAACAACTATCTTTGGGATTCTTTCGAACTTTTGCTAACTCTCCTTTTATTTATTTTCAATTTCATATTCATTATTATATTCAATATTCTTTTTTATATTCATATTCATGCTCATACTTTTACTCATATTCATATTCATATTCATGTGCATATTTATATTCATATTCGTATTCATTATCATATGCATATTCATACTCATATGCAAGTTTATATTCAAAATCATACATATATGCATATTTATATTCATATTCATATTCATATTCAGATTCATTTTCATATTCATATTTATTTTCATATATATATTTGTTTATTTGCCTGATTTGCCAAAAGTGGTTGCTAAACGATTAACACGATCGCACCACCAGCTCACACTTTATTCAGTTCTATAAAAATATAAACATTTGACTTACATAAACGTACATATAAGAGGGATTTGGGGTGGGGGGGTTGATTTTGGTAGGGCTGTTTGGTATATATAATTATTTTCTTTGATCTTTGGATATGGCAGACGCCCCAGTATACGTCGTCAAGACTACCATCCTAAAGTTCTTTTAAAAGATATTCTAAGAATTTGATGAAAATAATAAGCATTGACGGCGCATAATATTTTAGCATTGACTGCAGCGACCCGCGGCCTCGTTTGCGTCCGCGTCCGCGTCGTCTACTGCTTCCTTGGAGTGCCCCCGGTAGAAATTTATAAGGTACTTAATAAAATGAACTGCACCAGGCATCACCTGCTGCTGGGCTTAGCAAACCGACCATATTGCCAGCATGATGCTCCGGTACGGTGCCACTTGCCACAGACGCTGGTGATGTCGTATGAGTTGAGCTTGGCAAACATTGGAAGCAGTAGTTGGCGCCATAATTATTATCCCAAAATTGTTGTCCCTTACATTGAAAGCGTACAGCAAATTCTAAACGTTGTCCAACATGCAATGAGTTACCAAAGACAACAAATGTAAATTTATCAGAGAATCCATCGCAGGAGTTTTCCACATAATTTGCTTGTAAATCAGCATAGCTACGCCATCCGTCCAGCGAGTAGCGTACATGTACGGATTTATGAAAGTCCAAATTACGTACACGCACTGAACCAGATATGGTCTGATTGATGCTATCGGTAACAGCGGCATTCTCAAGGGATACTTGTTTTTCGCGAACCGCATCAAGGAATGTGGGCAGACCGCCCGGCTGCTGGAACAGTGGCATCAATAGCTTATCCGATTTGGGACCAAGCTGTAGCGGTGGCTCTGACTCTAGTATTTCAAGATCCTCAAACGCTGATTTTGGTATAGTTGGTATTTCATCTAAGAATGTCTTAACATCTGCCAAATCTAGGCCAAGGACATCAGCAAATCTAACAATTTTCTTGCGTCCTGGTGTACCTGGCGGTGTTTTTCCAGTTTTTAATGATGAACAACGTCTAACGCGTTGCGGTCGACAATCATCCTCATCATCTGTAGTATCTATGCCATGACTGTGATTAGTTTTCTCTTGGGTTTGGTTACAGCTAACAGCTTCTGCAGCATCCAATTTGGCCTGCTCTAATTGTGCCAACTCTACATTAACTGTTAGATTACTGTCTATTGTTTTATCAACTTCATCTATATCCAATTCTGGAACATCTTTTCTATCGTTTTGTTCGTTTTTCTCATTTACAGATAATGTTGGTGCTACTGATTCAAGAACAACTTGCAGCACTTCATCTTCTGTTTCATCCATATGCCCATTGACTATAACTGGATAGTCAATCGGCACTTGCTGCTCTTTTAGCAACTCATTCTCTGGCTTAATATAGTTCTCACTATGTTGTTGCAGTTCACTGAGTATTTGCCCTTGAAGCAGTGTCTCATCTTCTGGCTGTTGTGTTATTAGCTGCGGCTCTTTTAATTTCACCTCCAGCTGCTGTTCCACCTCACCATTGGATAACACTTCATGTGTGCCATTCAATTGCAGTGCATTAACATATTCCTTTAACTCTGGCGATGTCTCTGGCAATTTGCTAAGCACTGCTTGTGGCTGTATGGTAACCAATAGATTATCATCTGGTGCCTTACTGGGACTGCTACCAGCAGCTGCATCAAAGTATGGACCATCTGTGCTGCTGTGACTGCTTGCTGCAGAGGCGCAGGCGTAGCCCGATTCAGCTGTGGAGTTGTGTGGTGTGTTTGATGCTGTTTCTATGAGACGCAGGTATTCGCACTCATCCACAGGACTGCCAGGAGATTCCAATTCACAGTCAAAGTCAAAGAATGAGTCTGACTCATGACGTAGTGGCTGTAAATCGGTGACTGTCTGTTCAGATTCATGTACATTCACCCAGGTATTAGTATTTGTGCCGTTTATAATTGGCTCATCCTCCGCATCGGCGCCCTCCTCGTTTGTCTGTAAGCAAGTTAAATTAAGAATAATTCATTTTAATTAATTTTATCAATTATATAAATTAAATAATAACGACATCCTGGACTGTTGTGAGGGAAACCGCTGCTGCTGCTTGCAATAAAAAATAAAACCAGCACTAGAGACTCAAGAAATAAGGTTTGACCATTTGAAAAAAAAAAGCCTAAAATAAATTTTCTCACTAGATCATAAGTTATTCTATACCTAAAATTACAAAATATTTGATATTTGTTTTAAATGCTCGTTTTATTGATACTGTTACTATATGTTTGTATTAATTTAAAGAGATATATCCTACATACAGTCCGAAATATAAATTGAAAAAGTGAAAGTTCAATTGGCAAATTTAAAGTAATCATCTTTACCAGCTGCATCTGGTCGCATAGTCTTTGCACCTGGCCTCCAATTAACAGGGCAAACCTCGCCGAATTCATCGGTAAATTGAAAGGCCTGCACCAAGCGTAAGGCCTCCTCGACGCTACGACCCACACCAATATCATTAACCGATATATGACGTACCACACCTAAACGATCTATAATATACATGCCACGATGTGCCAAGCCTGTTGTCTCATCCAGCATATTATATTCTCGTGCAATTTTCATGGACTTATCAGCCAGCAGTGGTATATCCATCTCCCCCAATCCACCCTGTTTACGTGGCTGCATCATCCAAGCGCAATGTGAAAATTGACTGTCAGTCGAACATGCAATTATTTCACATCCAACATTACGAAATTCCTGGGCACGATCACTGAACGCTTGCAACTCCGTTGGACATACAAATGAAAAATTTGCCGGATAAAACATTAAGAGCACATATCTGCCACGAAATTCTTGAAGTGTCATCGAACGGAATCCACCAGAGGATGTAACCGCAACAGAATTAAATTCGGGTGCAGTTTTACGAAGTAAATTCATTTTGAATAGTTTATGCTTAATATGTTTCTCTTCTTGGTGTTTTCCGTTTCTACTTGATGTAAATTTATTACGAAAAGTATTGAAAATTTTAAAAAATTTCATAAATGTTGTTATATGACAACAATGTTTACGACTGTTTCAAATTTCAAAACTAAAAACAATTTATTATATTATGAATCTATATTTTGTTTGTCACCTTAAAATTTTGTCTTTGAAATGGATTGAAATAAATCTAGTTATCCAATAGGAAGTCAAAGTGACACAGCATGTTTGTAACTAATAAGCAAAATAGTATTATAAAACTTCTAAAAACAATAAAATAAAATAATAACTTAAAGTTATTGCACAAATTGTATCAAACTGTTTGCAAATGATATCAGATTGCTTCTCTTAATTTAATACTCTTTGTACATTTTTCCCATGATAAAAGATATGCTGATATTTTGTGTAGGAAATCGAAATTTTATTTTATTTAATTTCTGGATAAAATTTTTATTTAAATATTTTAGAAAAATTCCCAAAAAAAAAAATAAAATTGATATTGCATACATTAGCCAGCAGACATATTAGAAATTTGGGTTATTTTTATTTCGCTAAACTTGCTTTAAAATAATTTTAATAATTTATTTACAATAACAATATTTTCTTTATTAAGTTTTTTATATTCACCTGAGATCCTAACGTGCGCAGTTTAGACGACAAGCTTCGAGCGAATGCCTCCGCACGTCCACGGCATGATGACATCCCTATAGTTGGTATAATTGAGATAATGCTGCAGGGCGGCCTGCTATCCGGTGTGCTGTTATGTGTCAATGGTAATTCTCCGGATTCGTTCATTTACGTCAAGTCAGTTTCGATTCTGATATATTTAACAATGCTAAAAAACACAAATAAAAATAAAAAAATGTATAAAAAATAGTTTAAATTATTGAATTATTTTTATATAATAATTTTATTATAATTTAAATACTAAATTTTTCTCGATATTATTCATTCAAAAATATTTCTTATAATAAATAAATATATGTATATATGTTATATCTTAAATAACTTTAAGATAAAATGTTAAATCAAATTTATATTGATTAAACCTATAAGACAGACTTTAAGTCTATAAAGATACATTTTTAAGTTCAATATGCAAATAATTACTTTTGCTTTTAATATTTAGAGAGGTGAGACTACTGTTGATAAACTGTATATATATATATATATATATAAATATATATGTATATATATTTTAGATATATGTTGATAGTTGCTGTTAGTTACGTTACTTTTATTGTAGCTTAGTTTTTGATCAAGTTTCGACCAAAAACTAAATATATGTATTAAAACGAAACAATCGCAACAAAATTAAAAAGCCTTGAACTTTACTGCAATGAGCAGATTTTCTTTTTATATTTTTGGTGTTTCATTTTAATTATTTATTTATTATATTAAGTTTAGTATTAAATACTAAGTTTAATAATTAATAAAAAAAAATGAAAATTATAAATATTTTTTTTTTATATTTCTTTCTTGTGGGAAAATGTAGATGTTGGGATGGTGGTTGGAAACCGAATTCGGGAACCCTTATACTCTCTAATTGATGACAGGAGTCGAGTATGTGATCTACGGTTATGTTTTCGTCGCAGAGTTGGCATAGAGACCGTATAGTTCCGCTTAGCAGATGTTCATGCGTAGACTGGGTGCGGCCGATTGTAGGTTCCCCGTGGGACCAGTTTAGCAAAGCTAAGTGGCTATCGGAGCATATCCCAAAATTGTCCTTTGTTGGATGAGGCAAACCGGCGATGATGTCGCCATTATCTTTGGCCACCGCAAAGGAATTCGCTTCGGCTGTTTTAGATCCGTACGTGTATAGCCATGTTTAGCGCAATGCAGAGTAGGCATAGGAAATTGAGTGCTAAAGATGGCGCAGGACATATTCTTTGTATGGGCGCATAAAAGGGAATGAGCTGCATTGTTGACTCCATAATTCGATCCGGTTCGCTGGGGAGTCCAGATTCTCCTAAGATGCATAGAATAGGGAGGTGGGGAACGCGTTTATAGCTCGACGGATGGCTCCGTGGGCACGATGATGCGAATAAGGGTGTTAGGTGTACTTTGAACTAAAGAATATAATATTGCTAAAGACGGGAATCTAGCTGTTTTCTTATTATTTTACAGTGATAGTTGAAGAGAAGATTAGAGTCAAAAGTTACTCCTAGAATATTTATTTTCTCTGCTATAATTATGCTGTTGTTCTTAAAGAGTATATCAGGAAAAGAACAGTGGTGTTTCCGGCAAATATTAACTCGTTTGCACTTGTGTATTACTATTGAGGCACCCCGCAGTTCCAGATCTTGATGAATAGCTGCAAATTTGTTTCTGACAGTGTTCAAGTTTGAAGCCCTTTTGCTTTTAAAAAAAGGCTAAAAGGGAGCTAAATAAAATGTGCAAAGTTCAAAAGTATGTAACAGCGAGAAATAATTATCTGAGACCCCATTAAGTATATATATTCTTGATCAAGAGCAACCATTTCGAAATCTAGATTGTTTTAGATTCTTGAGTTTCTTTCCCTGACCCCCACATTACGAAAAAAAAAACGATTATTGATTAAGAATAAAATTGCATAAAAAACACGGAAGATATTCAACATAAAGTAGCGCGTTATGGAACGGTGGGGGGGGGGGGGATTACGCGCTAAAAGACACGCGCAACAGGTCAAAGGGGCTCTCGTTGTCAGGACTGAATTGAATGGAGAAAAGGATGGTGATTGGGAAATGATCACTACCAGGTGGCCCAGAATGGCCCAGCTGCACCTGTGCACAATTTGAGAAGATGTTAAGGAAATGTCTACATGGGTTAGGGAACTGTAAATTAAGAGGTGGATAGAATATGCATTGTTGAGAGATAAAAATTTTATGATTGTAAGATAAATAGGTATCTTGTAAATATATAACATCAGAAGAGTTATCTTTTATTAGGATAGTAAGTTCGATTTAGTTTTTATAAATTCCATTCATGTTCTATTGCATATTATTAACGTATATTGTAAAAGTGTGTGAAGTTGTAAGAAAGGAATCTGACCAAGAGTCAAAATCTTCCATTGATGAGTACGAATCAGATATGATTTGAGAGAGTTTGTGATTATTTAAATTGTTTGTGTCATTCGGTGTTGTTTTTGTGATTTGATTTGATTTCTAAACAAAGTCGTTTAATTCTGAAATAAGAGCAGACGAGTGTGGCGGAGTGTTCGCCGTTACAGTTCGCACAGAAGGTGCATGAGCAAGGCTCTGGGAGCTGAGGGGACAAGTTACAAGAAACACATGAAGCTGGGTTTTTACATGGTTTGGTATGTGGCCCAGAAGTTGGCAGGTCTTCCATCGCATTGGGTTGGGTATATATTCCATAACCTTGATTGAATACCGAAAGATATCTAATTTACTTGGTAAGTTATAAGAATCGAAGGTCACCAATATTACTCCGTATGGTTTGACTATACCATTTATGTTCAATCTATGTGCACGTTTTGTGTTTTTAATTCATTAATAATTTCTTAATATGGAATGAAGTTTAATGAATTTTTCCTCAACTTTTACGAAATATATTAATTTTCTTTGCTGATCATATTTGGAGCACGGTGCACTGCAAAGCAACAGAAGTCAGAATTGGGTTTCTCAAAGTTTTTAGAGGTAATAATTATGAATTTGGGGTTGTGGAAGGAAGTTGCTGGTAGCTGAGGAAATTCTTCGGGGGACGATAAGATTTAGTTACTTAAAGTAAAATACTTTTAAAAAGAAAAAAGAAAAATTAAATTTTTGGCAAATAAAATTAATTTACTTTAACACAACCGTTCGGTTAAAGTATAAGTCGACGAATATCTTTTATTTTTATCTGGTTAATTTTTTATTTTTAATTCTGTATCTATTTTTATTTTGTTTTTTTTTTTTGTTTTTATTTTTGGCAATCTACAGGGGAAATTTAATTGAGCAGTAAAGTGTGAAAATTGTATTTTAATTTTGCCAAAAGGCATCGAAAATAATTGTAACCAATTGTCGCAACTGACAAACAATCTATAATAAAGGTCAAAAATATTTTCAGTATAGGTCTTAATGTACGTGGCAATCATCAAACCATATATATTCCACCATATATATTGTCCCTTTTTGTGCATAGCTAAAATAAAATTGCTTTTGGACAAACGCCAAATTTTTAAATGCGTTTTGGGCAGCAAAAGATGACGCGAGGAAGTTGGTATGAGAGATACATAGAGAAACAGAAAAACAAAATAAAAGAGCAGAAATAGACTTAATAAATCTCAACAGTACCTAAGTTTATTCAATATAAGCATATACAAACAAAGTCATATATAATATCGAAAGTGATGATGTATATGTTGCACTATGATAAATTTTCACCAATACTTTTTTGCCTTTTGCCATTACTCATACTACCGGTAAACAGAATATCATAAATGAATTTAAAATCTGAATCTATTCATATAAATTAGCATACAAATGCATTTCTTTAATTTTTAGTTAAAATAAAATCCTTATTAAATATTAAAAATCTGTATATTAATAACCAAAAAAAGTATAAGCTATACTGTTTAAGAAACTTTGATTATCAACAAAATAACTTGTTCAACTAGAAAAATACTCTCAGCACATAAAAGTGAAAATTTGCAAATAATAAAATACAAAAAAAAAGAAAATAATATTATTATTATAATTTTAAATTCATTTTTTTCTTTTACTATTTTCATTCATGCCTTTTTGTATTATATAGCATATATATATATATATATATATAAATATATGTATATATTATATATATATATATTCTGTTTTATGGTATATATATGCATTTTATAATTAATTTATTTTGTTATTTTTAACAAGCTAAAATGCTAAATTTGTTTTGTATTTTTGCCAGCAGCTGCTAATATATATATATATATATATATATACCAATATACTACGCACTGTTATAAACGTAACTTAAAGTAACTGAAAGTATCTGAAACCTGTTCGTAAAGTCACCCATAAGAAGCTTAATTGAATTAAATTGAGCAAAATGTGTGCCCCGGCGAGTTAATCAATTGACTTACTTAGTATATAAAGTGTCACATAAACGAATTCAACTCACAATCAACAAATTGAAACTTTGCATAAAGTTTGATTATTTAATTTTATTTTATGATCAAAATAAGTTAACTGACAAAATAAGGAAAATGTAAATATGTCAAAATTTATCAATTGACTTTTTTAAATATAAAAAAAAAAATTGAAACAAAAGGTTAAAGCAATTAAACAGAAAAAAATAAAATAAATAAAATTAAAAAATAATATAACAATTTCAAAAATAAATACAATTTCAAAAATAAATAAAATTTCCAAAATAAATAAAATAAAAAAAAAAAAAAAAATTTTAAAAATAATAAAATAAATAAAATAATTACAATAAATTAAATTTCAAAAATAAATAAAATAAATAACATTTGAAAAATAAATAAAATTTCAAAAATAAATAAAATAAATAAAATAATTTGTATTCATTGTGAGTAGAGCTGTCAAGTATTTATATACACATAAGTGGTATTAATAATTAATTTATAGAGTTTGAATTTCTCTAAAATGTTTAACATTAATCTCCAGGTTTTTTGTAAAAAATTGTAAGTAAATTCTTAAAGTAAGTTTTTAGGATTTTCGTTTTATGTTCTTCGATGATTTGGTATTTAGCTTTGCAAAGATGTAAATCATCTTACAGACAGTTATCAATATTATACATCTTCAAAATGAATACTTATACCAATAATAAAATGAATATTTATTCTTATTAGTCACTTCTACATTGTTTTTTTTTTTTCATTTAAGCTTACACATTCACATTTAATTATTTGTATCTATGTAGATATATTATATAATTTAAATACTTTGTATCTTTAGACTTAAGTTATAACATTGGTATAAGATTAAAGGTGAGGGGCAGGGTTACTAATGCAGCACCGGAATTTCCATTATAAACATTGATAACAACTTACATTTATTTTTAGTTGTTTAATACAGAAAAGATAGAAAATTGTCGTCAAAACAACAACAAAATAAAAACAATAACAAAAACAAAAATAAATCAAGTTGCCGACCGAATTCAAACGATTAACACACGCAATTCAAAAAAAAAAATCACTTTGTACACCGTGAAGGATTTATCCAAAATTGCAAATATATATATATAGTATCTATATATGGGTGTTTTTTTTTTTTTTTTTTTTTGGATATTACAAAACGTGAACTGGATGCACTGCGTGCACTGCGTTAGCGTTAGTGCAAATTTCTCGGTCTCGAACTGCACCACGTCTGCAGTGGCACTGTGGCGAGCATGCACTGAAAACGTTTATTATTATTATTTTTATTTTACTTTTAATTTTATTTAATTTTTTTGTTTTTGTATTTGTTTTTGTTTTTTTTTTGGCATTAAACGAATTTGCTCTGATTGATAAGGCAGCTAGATCGAAGCACAACATAGCCCACCGCTTGCGTCTGACCTGTCACTGATCAACTCTGATGTGCCTGTGCTCTGTAAAAACATACATACATACATACATACATACATATTTATGTATATATATTTGTTACTGTATCTGTAATTCTATATATGCATTGACAATGTATTAGTAATCGTAATCGCTGCATCCCAAAGGTAATACAACTGCAGCAATAGCGACAGTTTCGATTGTCATTGCCAGACAGGCGCTTGCATAGAGAGATACTCGTGATCAGATCGATGTTATTGCCTGACACCTTCAGAAGAAATGGAGGGGCATTATGTTTAATTAACTGCAATTGATTTAACAGCCGTTTTATAATTTGTGTTTACTATGCATATATATATATATATATATATATATATATATATATTAAGTTTACTTCAGACAACTTCAATTTCTCAAATCTTTCAATTACTTTAAAGTAATTACAAAATTTAAAAAAACAAACAATTTATAATTAATAAAATAATATAAATATTTACCCTATATATAATTGTACATACATACATTTAAAATAATTATTTTTTGAGAAATAAACAGACAGATATATAATTACATAGGAAAAAAAAATGTTTTTTTTCTTCAGCCTCTTCTAAATACTTTTACACACTCAATGTAACCATATTTGAAGTTTGTTTTAGACTTCCTTAATATTTAATACATCTATTCGAATATTTTTATTTTAAAGATTTTTATATTTAATTAATTTTAGTGTATAAATAACCATTAAGGTAAGAATTTCTATAATACGACAATTAAATTTTCGTAGGCAAACTTGTTAAGACTTAAGACTGGGTACGACTACTAACCAATGAGGCTGGCGCTTTAACCTTTCTATAATAAATATATATATATAAATATCGACTGTACCATATATTAAAATATAACTAAAATTGAGGCTTATCAGTCAAATCAGATAGGTGCCATTTAGCCAACTTATTTTGAGTTATCTATAAATGTTTTTACAGTTATTTTGTATTTGTTTTGCCAGCTAAGCCAATTGCTTGTTATCAGTTAACGCTTGTTATACGATTCTATGCATAAATTAGTATTGATTTACTGTTAAATATTATACTGAGTACAATATGTTATCCAGCAGATAAACTTTTTATGATATTTTTCGTATGGAAGCCGGTAACAATATTTTCAATAATAAAGAAAAGAATACAAAAAAAGAACAAATTTGAAAAGAAAGGAGTTTAAGGTAGAAAAAATTCGAATTTAATTTTAGTAAAATAAATAAAAATAAAAATAAAATATGACATATATTTAAAAATATATATATATATATTCTATTCGCAATTCACAAATTTATTATATTATTGTATTAGATTTAATCGGATTTCAAACATATAATCTATTTCCTAACTGTCTTTAAAGATAATACAAAAAAAATGTATAAAATTTAAAAATTTCAATTCAATCGACGCTTCAGTATTTCTATTTCGTATTAGATATTCGTTTAGCAAATGCAAATAATATAATGAAAGATACATATTAACAGGCAAACATTATTCATTATTCTTATATGCTTTTTGCAGTATTATAAATATTATATCTTTTATATATAATATTTATATGTATATAATATTTGTTGTCCACTCATGTCTCGCCCACTCAAAAAAACTTTGCTCTAAAATTGAACAAGGCACAACAGCTGACTGTGTTAGCGATGAATGATTTTTATTTATTTATAAGTCAAATATATTATATAGGTATAATAAATATATTTCTTCTTTAGTCTATTTGCTATATTGACAGCTGTATATATATATATATGCATATAAAAATTTTTATATAGATAAATCTATTTCCTTTAACGCTTGATAATAAATTTAAAGCTAATTCGTTTACAATTAATTATTAGAGGTTTACGCATCTTTTTTTTTTTTTTTTTACTAAGTCTTATGTAGAATTATATTTAATAAATATAATTGTGCTCTATGTGTGTGTGTGTGTGTGTGTTCCTGTGTATGTTGCGGTCAGTGCGTGTTTGGTGTGGGTGGTTTCACTTCGTATAGCAGCGCGTGTATTTTATATACTATATATTTGTATGACATTGCTACCCAACGAAATGTCAAAAAAACATACAAAGTCAAGAACCGTCACAATAATAACAAACACAATAATAACAACAACAATATTAGAAATTTCAACTAATGCGCCTGCGCCAATTTGAAGCTGACTCTCGCAGACATACAGATACAGAGATACTTTCGGTTTTTATATGCTTTCGATTTCGTTGATTGCGTTTTTTAAATTAACAATTTACATATCAGAGCTATGATTAAACACTAGCAAAACACTTGAAATCATTATAAAATTTATACAAAATTATTATAATAAATAAGGTTTACGTATATACCAAGTTAATACACAAGATATGTTACAAAGTTTATTTAAGATAACAATTCCTAATATATCAATGACATTTAATCTAAGATACTCATATGTATCTTAGCTTTACGATATTATAGTATTTAAGTAGTTACAAAACAAGAAAACATATGTACACCAGTCAATAAATGATAAGCGGATATTCATTTAATATATAGGTAATATAACAAGTAATAGTATTTTTTGATATATATAAAAATATTTAAAGTTCGTTTCATGAAATGCACTAACCTGGCTATAATTTTTACCAAGAATCTGCCTTTTTGTATAATCAAGGTTTTGGCTCGCCCTTTCGCGTACCAATATATTTTGTTGGTTGTTAAAGAAGTCGCATAGATATCGCCTATATATGTATGTATGTTTATATATATATTGAATATATATAGTATATGCGCCTGTTCGTAGTGGACCTTATTCTTATATATTTTGCTATAAATTGCGTGTTTCGGTATCGTTTAATACATTATTATTATATACATAAGATAAATATATATATATGTATATATATGTATATATATGTATATATATGTATATATATGTATATATATGTATATATATATATATATATATATATATAGATATATATATAGATATATATGTTTTATGTATGTTGGCCGCGTTACTTTTAAATTATGTCAAGTATGTTAACGTTTGAGGCTAACGCAGGACTTGTCTGGCCTGAACTTTCACTTTTTGCTCACAGCACACACATACACGCACACAAAAACACACGTACATGCACTGGAGAAAAACACGATACGAACTCATATAAAGCACTAGTATCTTAGATAACACTTTCCTATACCTATTGCACTATGCACTGTATAAACGATATGCTTAGTAGTATAAGACTTAACGGCCTCTTTCTGTTATTTGAAAAAAATTATTTCTGTAACTTTTTATGGTTTGTTTTTTGCACACACACACACATACACACATGACGATTGAGTTAACTGAGAGACCAACAAATGGCAAGCTGCACCGTCGGTTTCATTATTATTTTTTGTTTTGTTTTTTTTTTTTTTAAGTGTGAAACACAACAATTTAATACCAAATATGAATGACAAAAAAAAAATAAATAAATTGCAATTGCAAGTGATTTTTTTTATTTTATAATTATTTTTATTTATTTTATATATATATTTATTCTTTTTTGTTAAATTTTTATTTTGCCAGCGCTCGTCGTGGCAGCCGTGGCAGCACCGCCAGTTGTAGTGGCAACGGCGGCGTCTTGGTCGCAATAGGAGTGTCATTCAAGGGCATTGCAAGGTCGTAGTTGCTGCTCAGCAGCAGGTCGTCAGTCAGCAGTCGGCAGTTGCGTCTTTCTTCCACTGGCGGCAAAATTTCTGAGAGTACGCAATGGCACATGCCATATTCCGATACAGATACAAAATAATATGAGAATATTTCGCAAAGAGTATTATTTCTTTTTTGTTTTTAGTATATGTAATTTATACAAAAATATGTAGATAAAGAGAGCAAGAGAGAGACAGAGAGAAGGAAAGAGAGTAAAAGTTACCAAACAGCTGTCTGATACATCGCATGCTGTGAAGTAACTTTTGTTCTGTTTAGTGTGTAGCATACAGATATTTCAAAGCTTTGATGTAAAAATACTACTTATGAATATGTTTTACATATATTTATGTTGTGCAGAATTTACTGCTATATTGGAATATACTTTATTATGTTTGAGCTGCATTTTTCGTTGTTCTTTTTTTTACTACATGAAAAGGATCTATAAAACTTTTTATTAACAGACATAACATCTTTGACTACAATACATACATTTATATATAAACACAAATTTTTATTATCATTAAATACTAGGTTTTATGTTTCAAAACAATGGTAAATATCTATAATCATATTTAAATTCGTTAATATTAAGAAATATATTCAATTGTCAAAATATTTTTCATAAAGAAAACTATTTTTAAAATTGCATGATACCCTCTTTGGGGATTATTCAAATTTTTTTCCTTTTGCTTATACTACCGCCAATATTTTATGGTGTTGGAAAACTAAAATCACATTGTAGTTGCCACTCTTTCAGATGTAGTTGCCACAATATGAAATTATCGGTATCATGTATTTTGAATGGATTAACTGACAAGCTTTCTAAGAGTTCATAATATATAAGATTGCTGACAACAATCATTATCATATATTTATTATAAATATTTAAGCTGTTAAAAAACACTATATGAAAATCAATGATTGTATTGATATACATATACTTATCGATACTATCGGTTATATTTAGGTCTAGTGAATAGTAAACAGCTGTTTGGCCTAGATGTTTTGGGAATATATAAAGGTACTTAAAAATATCGTTTGTTACATTTTGTGTCGGCTCTCTCTACTCTATGACAGTCGTCGACTTGAAAAATTAAACGAATCAAAAATCTTTTTCATTCAAATGTTGGCCAGTGTTATTTGTGATAAAAATTCGCAGACGCAATGGGATCCTAACCTGCCCCCCCTACAAATTCAACAATCTCTTAAGTTGCAGCAACGAGACCCGATCCCATATATGATGATATCAGATTCGTGTGTAAGTAAGAATTGCACTTTGCACTAAAAATAAGAAAGAAAATCAAAAAAAATATAAGTAGTTGCTATGACAGCGCTAAGTTAACTGACAACCGCGCAGAACTGCTTATGGATTGCAAATGCATATTATTTTATACATTGTATTTAAAACTGTTTTACTTTTATTTTAAAACAGACTTGATTTAAAAAACAAAAAAGGGAACTAATGTGCAAAAACAAAAAGTATGTAGAGTAAATAATCATCGGAGACCCCATAAGTATATATATTCTTGATCGGGATGAAAAGACGAGTCGAACTAGCCCTGTCCGTCTGTATGAACGCTTGTTTCTCATACACTATAAGAGCTGGAGCAACTAAACTTGGAATCTAGATTCGTTATTTTCGTACGCTATATGAATTTGTTTTATGTTTTTGAATTTCCTTCCCTGACCCCCGCAAAACGTAAAAAAACGATTATTAGGCACAATTTTCAACCGATCAACTTTCTTTTGGCACATAAAAATTTGACCATTCTTAATTTACGTTCTCTTTCTTAATCAACTATGGCTTTCGTATTCGGCTACACCCGGCTATAGATTTCTTAGTAGTTTTGTTTCCAGATCTACGTAAGTGATAGACTCTAAAAGAAAAAAATCTATATTTAACATGACACATCAACTTTCGTGACATCTCATTCAAAAAATACTTTGATTATGTTAATATAATTAAAATTTTGTTAATTTTTTTTAAGCTTATCGAAGATGAAGTACACGAAGTCATCGAATTGCACGCACACATCCAGGAAATAATAAATCATCCACTGTTTCAGCGTCTTAAAAAGATAACACAATTGGGATTGCTACCGTTTGTTATCGAATGTGAAACTACTCATACGCGCTATGACCACTGTATTGGGTAATTTAGAGACTATACAATTTTGAAATGGTATTTTAGCAATGATTTGATTCTAGGACATATAAAAGTGCTCAAGATTTGCTCAATGCTTTGAAGCGCAATTCTAATTATGAACCAACTTTACCGGATTGGTGCCGACAAGCAGTCGAGATTGCAGCGCTGTTGCATGATATTGGCCATGGTCCTTTCTCGCATTACTGGGAAAAATTTTGCGGAAGTAGTTTTAATGTAAGTATAAAAATAATGTTTTTAGCCCCTTTTTTTTGTAAAAAAGAAGCAAAGTGGATCTATTGGAAATGTGCAAATTCCAAAAGTATGTAACACATAGAAATAATCATCGGAGACCCCATAAAGTATATATATTCTGAATCAGATCGACAAGATGAGTTGATCTAGCCCTGTACGTCTGTCCGTCTGTATGAACGCCTGTTTCTCAGAGACTATAAGAGCTAGACCAACCAAACCTGAAATCTAGATTCGTTATGTTCGTAGGTTATACGGTTTCAGATAAAATTTTTAACCGATCAAATTTCTTTTACGCACACATATTAAGTAGACCATTTTTTATCTACGTTGTGAATTTCGTTAGAATTGAACAATAAACACGAAAGTTATACAACATTAAGTACCGCGATATAGAGCGTGGGGGATAAAAGGTGCGCGCAATGACTAAGTACGTGCAGAACTGTGTGTATGTATGAGTATATGTGTTTATGGCTGTATATGTAGGCAAAGGGGCTCTCGTAGTCGGGTACACTCGACTACAGACTTCTTACTTGTTTTCTATTAGCTAACGAAACGTTTTTAAATGCTTAGCATGAAGAAAACGGTTTAATCTGCGTGGATCTAATTTTTGCCGATATGAAAAATGAAATTTTAGTTGCTTTGCGTGATGATAACAATGGACGTGGTGTTCAATTAATCAAAGCGCTTATAATTAGCAATAGTGAACACCTTGCTTATCCCATGATGGGGCACACCTACATTTTTGATATTGTGCACAACCGTCGCTGTGGTCTAGATGTGGACAAATGGGATTATTTAAGACGCGATAATAAACGTTTAAAAGTACTTAGCGATGAGGATATGCAATTTGATGAAGTGTTTTTAAATGCACGCATTTCACCAGATGGTCAATGCATTGAATATCGCTATGAGGACTATCACTTAATATATAAATTATATTGGGCACGTTGGCAACTATATGTAGGCGCATATATATTACCCAAATCCTTGGCCTTTGAAATTATATTGACCAAAATTTTGAATACAAATCAACCACATTTATTGAACATAAAAGCTGATTGTAAGGCCTGGGTAGATTTAAATGATGAAAGTGTTATGCAGCTAATTAAAAGCGAACCTCTTACAAAGTATTTACATATGCCAGAACTGTGTCAGGAGACATTACCCTGTGATGGTCAAAATACTGAATGTATACACGTAAAATACGAAAAGTTAGGACCTGGTATGGATATGATGCCTGATGAGGCGTATGGATTGTATGGTAATAAAAGGTAACTCATAAAAGCATAAAAATATCAACTGTATTTACTTACATTTTTAAAATTTTATTATATTTAGTAAACAGCAGAAGATTGACCGTTTAATGACATCAACTTTAATCAATAGTTGCTTCAAGTTGGTAAAGTAACATGTTTTCAGTTCAAAGGAAGAGCGCTAGAAGAAAACCTAAGTCTTTTTATTTTATTTATAAAATCTGTTTATTTTTAATATATAATATGTATATATATATATATATATATATATTTATATGTAGTACATAATTATGAATACCAAACTTGTTACTTATATTGTTTTTTTTATGAAGTATTATATTCTTTTTATATTTTGTTAACTTATTTTCATAGTATACGAGTTATTCTGTTTGTTTTATGTTTTTCCAATATGGATATTAATATTAAATATTCTTTAGCTTAGAGTACAGCCGAATGCTTTTTATACCAAATAATATATATATATATATATATATATATCTTTAAATTAAAGTTTCTACTAAAAATATATAATAATTTGACTTTTGCAATTACGACACTAAATTACCATTATTTTTTTTAAATTTCCTTTAATAATTTGTTAGAGAATTCTCTGCATTAAACATCTTCAACTGAGACATTAAATTTAATTTTAATTTTAATATTTTTATTGATATATGTATATAAACATCAAAAAGAACAGTAAACTTCTTATCCTTTTAAAATATATTCAGTTTAATATTGAATTTAACGATAAAAGAAGACATAACATAACAAATAAATTTAACATATAACATTTTTTTTTTAAATGAATATTAATTTCTATTAATTAATATGTTCTATCGATTTTTTATCAACAATTTGATAAATCCGTTTCACTATTTTTTTTTTTATAATAATTTCGTTTTCTTTATAGTGAATATTTTCGGTTTTATAATCTAAATCATTTTGACTGTTTGGAAATGTGGATAAAATTTTCGGTAAAACCGTTAATTGAAGTATTTCACGCAGTCCCTTAAATTGTGGTAACAGTATTTCGTATTCGTTTAAGAATCGTGTTAACAATATTTCGTATTCGTTTAAGAATCGTGTTAACAATATTTCGTATTCGTTTAAGAAATTAACTAAACATATTAGGCCATGAACGTCAGCAAGAGATTGAACGTCCTAAAATAAATATTAAAATTGTTAGATATTATATTATATATTGTATATATATATATATACACATATGTGTACTTTAAAGTCATGCATTAATATTGCCTTTACCAGCAAGGAAATATTTTGTACTTTAAAACTATATGCTCTCTTTCTTTTCTGTGCGTTGCTTTAAACATAACAACTAACGGAAATAGAATTACAACCAAATACTGTACAACGACTGTCATACTATCATAATGGCTATAATAACAAGTAAGAAGTCTGTAATCGAGTGTACCCGACTACGAGAGCTCTTTGCCTACATATACAGCCATAAACACATATACTCATACATACACACAGTTCTGCACGTACTTAGCCATTGCGCGCACCTTTTAGCCCCCCACGCTCTATATCGCGGTACTTAATGTTGTATAACTTCCGTGTTCATTGTTCAATTTTAACGAAATTCACAACGTAGATGAAAAATGGTTAAAAATTGTATCTGAAAATTGATTTTTTCAAATTGCGGGGGTCAGGGGAGGAAATTGAAAAATCTAAAACAAACTTGTGCAGCGTACGAAAATGATAAATCTAGGTTTACAATTTGGTTGCTCTAGCTCTTATAGTCTCTGGGAAACAGGCGTTCATACGGACGGACGGACAGACAGACGGACAGGGCTAGACCAACTCGTCTTGTCGTCCTGATTCAGAATATATATACTTTATGGGGTCTCCGATGATTATTTCTGTGTTACATACTTTTGGATTTTGCATATTTCCAATAGCTCCGCTTTGCTCTTTTTTACAAAAAAGCAAAGGGGCTAAAAAGAGTTTTTATGTTTTGAATTTTATATTTTATTATTATTAAATTGCTTGCAACAAAATGTACAAACATCCAAAGCACTAATAAGTATATATATAAATATGTAACTAAAAATATATATATATAGATTTATATATATTATTTAACTTACCTGTATATCACCAATAGCCAAAGCGGTCAACAAATTCATTACCAAAATAGCAACAAATATGGCAAAAATTACGAAAAATATATATGCAAAAATATATTTTTCTTGATTATTCATATTTAAATTACTTTCGTCAAATTCACCCAATGACATGGCAATAGTTTTTTCTACTGCTTCATATACGGATTTGCTAGACAAGTCATAGAAATTAAGTACATAAAATGATAATCCAAAACATATTACTATAATTGAATATGGAATGGAGCATTTAAAGAATGTATAAGAAATTTTTATGAGCATTAAAACTTGCGTTGATAAAGCACTCATTGGTAATAAGCTACAAATTTTAATTATTTTTAGACACACAAAAAACAGTGTATATGCTGCTATAATACGATTTGAATACACTTTTGGATTGCATTCATTACAAAAAATTAACATGGCAATTAACACTGTATTAAAAATTAGTCGCAAAAACAATTGACTCCATAAAGACTCAAGACCAATCTTGAGTGAAAATCTTAATATATAATTGATCAGAACGTAATATGAAATTCCTATATAAAATAAAATGTGAAGTAAAATTCCATCTGTTTCATTGGAAAATACAAAAAATATTTTCAAAATTAAAAAAATGTAAGAGAGAAAGGAAAAACCTAAGTAAATATAACATTTTCGATATATTCCTTGCCATTTGAATAATATAATTGCCGTTATGAGTGGATGTTGAAGTAAATATTGTAGATCCTTTGAATTTGCTATAGATACAATGGGTTCCATTTCAGTAACAATTTGAGATTTTGATTGTACATGTTCACATGGTAAAAGATTTATACAGTTTAGACTTATTTCATAATCTCTATTAGAACGACTTGTATTATTATTTTGTGTAATGCAATTATCAAAACATTTCTCTAACAATATTGGATCAATATCTTCTATGGCGTAATCGTTTAATTTACTTTTTATACCAAGGTTAGCACCATACCTCAATAAATAGTTTATAGCAAATGTATTATTATATATTATAGCATAATGTAAAGGTGTTCTGCCAAACTCATCTATTTCATTGATATTAACTTGGCTACAATTTAAGAGCAACCTAAAACATTCCGTGAAATTGCGATACATTAGCTGTGATTTTTCGTCCAATCTCCCAATTACACGGTTAAGCAGCTTTAAATTTGGTGTTATTATTAACTTTTTATGTTGCAGAAGCTTACTTAGTATGTAGAAGTTACCATATGTAATGGTTACCTCTACAATCGCATGATCTTCTAATATTGCATTAATATTTATATTATATTGGTCATCAACGGTAGGCAGCAAAGCATCAAAGGCGTTGTGGCGACCATACATAATGCATTCCCGAAAAAAACATGTTCTATCTTCCTTAAATTGTGGCAGTAACTCAATGAATTGCTGTTCTTTACCATACCCCAATACATGTAGAAGGTTTTCTTTGCAATACAAACTTGCATTATCCATATTTATTTCTGGTAGAATTAGTCCGGAACTCCATTTATGCAATTCTTCGTGTAATGCAGTATCTCTAATGTCTAGATTATGCTGTTGTAAAAATAAGTTAATTAATTGTAACTTTTGGTTGTCTTCGATACGATTATTATAGAACACATGATGCAGTGGTGTCATTTTATTATCATCAAGTATATTAAATGAAGCACGATTAGCTATAAGTAAACGCATCGATTTAATTACTTGATCAAAACTTTGTATATCTACATTTTTAGCTAATGAACTCAGTGGTGCTATACCCCCATATTTATAATTCACTTCCACCTTTACCGTAGCGTGTTCCAGTAGTATGCGAATGTTTTCAGGATCTTTCGAATCACAAGCAAAATTAATTGCTGCTTTATTATACTTCTCGTTCACCTGCAATTATTGAAAAACATTCATATTTTAAAAGTTCAAATCTTAACAAATAATTACTCTACATAGTTAACACTGCATCCATGTTGTAAACAAAGTTTGATGTACTCTCCACAGCCGGTTGTTGCGAGTGCTTTCTCATAAACACTTTTACCGTTTTCATCTTTTTTATTGAGACTATCATTAGAATTTATGGACTTTTCAAAACCTACTAAATCTCTTTTTTCAAAGGCACTTTGTAAACTTTGCTCTGTATTCATTGTAAGAAAATACGTCTTATATAACTGCTTACTCGAAGTCAATTAAATCTTGCTTATTTAACGCTGCAATAGCATATACTTGAGATTAAATAAAAAACATATATATATATATTCATTATCACCAACGCGAATTCTAAACAAGTAATATTTTATATACATTTTTAGCCTCTTTGCCTTTTTTGTAAAAAAAGAGCAAAGCGGAGCTATTGGAAATATGCAAAATCCAAAAGTATGTAACACATAGAAATAATCATCGGAGACCCCATAAAGTATATATATTCTGAATCAGGACGACAAGACGAGTTGATCTAGCCCTGTCCGTCTGTCTGTCCGTCCGTCCGTCCGTCCGTCCGTCCGTCCGTCCGTCCGTCCGTCCGTCCGTCCGTCCGTCCGTCCGACCGTCCGACCGTCCGTCCGTCCGTATGAACGCCTGTTTCTCAGAGACTATAAGAGCTAGAGCAACCAAACTTGAAATCTAGATTTGTTATGTTCGTACGCTGTACAAGTTTGTTTTTGATTTTTCAATTTCCTCCCCTGACCCCCGCAAATCGAAAAAAACGATTATTAAGCACAATTTTCAACCGAGCAAATTTATTTTTGGCACACATCATAATTAGACCATTCTTGATCGATGTTGTGAATCTGGTGAAGATTGATCAAAAATCTCGGAAGTTATAGATCAGCAAAAGTGGCGTTTTGGGCCCCGGGGGGGTATAGTAGTGCGCGCAAAATAAGAGCTAGAGCAACGAAATTTGGAACGTATATTTGTTATGTTTGTACGCTATACGAGTTTGTTTTTGATTTTTCAATTTCTTCCCCTGACCCCCGCAAATCGAAAAAAACGATTATTAAGCACAATTTTCAACCGATCAAATTTATTTTTGGCACACATTATTATTAGACCATTCTTGATCGATGTTGTGAATCTTGGTAAGATTGATCTAAAATCTCGGAAGTTATAGATCAGCAAAAGTGGTGTTATGGGCCCCGGGGGGGTATTGTAGTGCGCGCAAAATAAGAGCTAGAGCAACGAAATTTGGAACGTATATTTGTTATGTTTGTACGCTATACGAGTTTGTTTTAGATTTTTCAATTTCCTCCCATGACCCCCGCAATTTGAAAAAATCAATTTTCAGATACAATTTTTAACCGATCAAATTTCTTTTACGCACACATATTAAGTTGACCATTCTCCATCTACGTTGTGAATTTCGTTAGATTTGAACAATAAACACGGAAGTTATACAACATTAAGTACCGCGATATAGAGCGTGGGGGGTTAAAAGGTGCGCGCAATGGCTAAGTACGTGCAGAACTGTGTGTATGTATGAGTATGTGTGTGTATGGCTGTATATGTAGGCAAAGGGGCTCTCGTAGTCGGGTACACTCGACTACAGACTTCTTACTTGTTATATATTATTATATCGCATTGATTGTACGCTTGCGGAAAAATCAGTAGAAGTGTACCCGACTACGAGAGCCCCTTTGCCTACATATACAGCCATACACACACATACTCATACATACACACAGTTCTGCACGTACTTAGCCATTGCGCGCACCTTTTAACCCACCACGCTCTATATCGCGGTACTTAATGTTGTATAACTTCCGTGTTTATTGTTCAATTTGAACGAAATTCACAACTTAGATGAAGAATGGTCTATTTAATATGTGTGCGAAAAAGAAATTTGATCGGTTAAAAATTGTATCTGAAAATCGATTTTTTCAAATTGCGGGGGTCATGGGAGGAAATTGAAAAATCTAAAACAAACTCGTATAGCGTACAAACATAACAAATATACGTTCCAAATTTCGTTGCTCTAGCTCTTATTTTGCGCGCACTACAATACCCCCCCGGGGCCCATAACACCACTTTTGCTGATCTATAACTTCCGAGATTTTAGAGCAATCTTACCCAGATTCACAACATCGATCAAGAATGGTCTAATTATGATGTGTGCCAAAAATAAATTTGATCGGTTGAAAATTGTGCTTAATAATCGTTTTTTTCGATTTGCGGGGGTCAGGGGAAGAAATTGAAAAATCAAAAACAAACTCGTATAGCGTACAAACATAACAAATATACGTTCCAAATTTCGTTGCTCTAGCTCTTATTTTGCGCGCACTACAATACCCCCCCGGGGCCCATAACACCACTTTTGCTGATCTATAACTTCCGAGATTTTTGACCAATCTTACCCAGATTCACAACATCGATCAAGAATGGTCTAATTATGATGTGTGCCAAAAATAAATTTGATCGGTTGAAAATTGTGCTTAATAATCGTTTTTTTCGATTTGCGGGGGTCAGGGGAGGAAATTGAAAAATCAAAAACAAACTTGTACAGCGTACGAACATAACAAATCTAGATTTCAAGTTTGGTTGCTCTAGCTCTTATAGTCTCTAAGAAACAGGCGTTCATACGGTCGGCCGGACGGACGGTCGGACGGACGGACGGACAGACAGACGGACAGGGCTAGATGAACTCGTCTTGTCGTCCTGATTCAGAATATATATACTTTATGGGGTCTCCGATGATTATTTCTATGTGTTACATACTTTTGGATTTTGCATATTTCCAATAGCTCCGCTTTGCTCTTTTTTTACAAAAAAGGCAAAGGGGCTAATAATGTGATATAATAGTGTGGTGTGTTCCATGCGATAAGTATGTGTACGCTGAGTCAGGATTAAGAGTAATCGACTAAAAAGGTTTACTCATATTTATGAATATTCATACTATTATTTCAAACATTGACTGGATGTTGACAGGCTGTAAAGAAATATTTATGAATATATCTTCATGTCGATTAATGACAATCAAGAATATATTTCATATGGTTGAAACTAATTTGTAGGCTTAAAACACAAGAATGTTTACCTATTTTTGTACTTAGAACTTATATCTATGTTTAATTCTGCTCGATGTGGTCCAGATGTACTCTTCCCATAACGATAGTGAGCTTTCAAATCTGATTAAACCTTGGAATAGTTGGAATACTACCTTGATAATCAATTTACTGTCAAATTTGCTTACATATACAGCCATACACAAACATACTCACACATACACACAGTTACACACATACTTTAAGCCATTGCGCGCGCCCTTTAGCGCTCCGCTCTCTATAGGGCGATACTTAATGTTGTGTAACTTCCATGTTTATTGTTTAATCTTAACGAAATTTACAACGTTTTTTTCGTATTGCGGGGTTCAGGGGAGGAAATTCAAATATTAAAAACAAATCTAGATTCCAAGTTTGGTTGGTCTAGCTCTTTTTGTCTCTGAGAAATAGGCGTTTAAGAATATATATACTTTATGTAGTCTCTGATGATTATTTCTACCTGTTACATACACAAATCCATTGCTCTTCTGTCAAAAGGCAAAGCGTCTAAACAGATACGGCTATATATATATAGTACCCAATTCAATTTGTGGAGGGGACAATTATAGTATGAACAGTTTTAATAAATAACCGAAATTTTCCTTTTAATTATAAATTAATGTATAATAATAAATAAATATGATAATAAGATTTTGAAAGATATATTTACTTAATAAACGTTAAATGTACAAATTGTAGTTTTCTATGTAGATATTGAATATAGATGTATAGTGACATAATCTCGTCCACTCTATAGCCACTTAAATAAAGCTGCGACAGCTGTTGCAGCTGCACTTAAAATATAATTAACCGGAATCTCCCCAGTCAGAATCAAAGTGTGGTAACAATAACAAATGGAATACCAAGAATCAAAAACCCACGCTCAGTATCAAATATCAGTTGTGGACTGTGGTCGAAGTGGGTGCGCTTAGAATCATCTCAGCATTTTCAAAATCTGTCTTAAGCTAACCACTATATTATTAAGTTACATAGAAGTAGGTATAGTTTGAATGAGATTACGTCACTTCCCTCCCCTTAGAAGAACGCATATACTTCGGCTGATATAGATGGACACAATACGGGTAATGGAGTTTGTTCCATTTCTATTTCTTCTGGTTCATTCTGTTTTTGAATTCTTTGTTTTGTGTGTTTCATGTATAATAATATAAATGGGTTAGTGGATTTATATTTTGAATATAAGTATAATATAATAAGTACAAGAGTTATGATTATTAGAATTATATAAAATGTGATATTATTTTTTTATATTAGTTTAACAATGTCATCGTGTTTTATAATTTTAATCATAGTTATATTCAGTGGTGGGTACAGTAGTGTTAGGTGTATTTCTGATTTTAAATAATTTTCCCTTAAGGTGATGGTTCCAATTTCCAGTTTACATCTTATTATGCTTATTATTTCCCATTTCCATTTATTTTTATATTATTATTTAGTTTTTGAGAATTTTGTGTGATGGTTGTTTCGCTTAGATTCCATGTAAGGATCACATTGGGTTCTACATATTTATTCATTTCTATTGTAGGTATAGGTATAAAATAACATATAAGTTTTTTAGGCTTAATAATATTTCAGATACATTCATTATTTATTTATTCATTATTTTGATTATAAACTTTATTTTCATTT
The DNA here is from genome assembly GCA_037044455.1 of Zygothrica quintamaculata. Classification (NCBI taxonomy): domain Eukaryota; kingdom Metazoa; phylum Arthropoda; class Insecta; order Diptera; family Drosophilidae; genus Zygothrica; species Zygothrica quintamaculata. The sequence goes on from JBAMBS010001034.1 coordinate 72,909, forward strand.
TGAAAGTAAGAATGTGTATCTGGGTGGTCCAACTGGTAACCAATTTGATCAGGTTGGGGGATTTATTAAAGTTTCTATGAATTTATGATTAATATGTGATATGATTAGTATTTCGTTATTTTTATAATAAATCCAGGTAGATGTTTTGATTAGTACTATATTTTGACTGTTAATTTTGTCTAACATGTCATAATTAGTTTTGATAGTATCCCACCGGCTGCGTCAGAAAAGTTATTTGACTTGAGTCGAATAATAAAACTAAAGACAACGCTAACACTTTGAAATAAGACACAAGTTTAGGTTTTCTATGATTTATTATTTGAAGACATTTATGTTGTGTTTCACTTGGTGGCTAGCTTAAGACTGAATTTGAAGATGCTGAGATGATTCTAAGCGCACCCCCTTCGACCACAGTCCGCAATTGTTATTTGATACTGAGCGAGGTACACTAGCGCATTAACCCATTTGTCATTGTTTACATCTCAATACCTATCAGCCACTGTTCACAATTTGATAGTGAGCGTGGGATTTTAGTTCTTAGTATTCCATTTGTTATTGTTTCCACACTTTGATTCTGAGTGTGAGATTCCGGTTAATTATGTTTTGAGTGCAGCTGCAACAACTGTCGCAGCTTTACTCAAGTGACTTTTAAGTGGGCATAGAGTGGAAGAGATTATATATATATATATATATATATATATATATCTATTATCTAATATACATATGTACAGAAATGTTTTATGTTAATATGATAGTTTAGTAAACAAAATTTGTTTTAAATAAATGAAATATGCGATTAATACAGTGTCAAATTAAACTTGCTACTAAAAATAAGCCATATCAAGTTAATTAAACTAATAATTATTTTCATAATATTTTTACATACTTTTTTTCTTTTGTGTTTCTCTTTTCGTTGTCACAATCGTTTTTAAGATAACAATAAAAATTTCTAAATGCGTTCCACGAAATGCTTTGTAAATTTAAAATAATAATCCTGTATAATAATTGTTTTGTTTTCAGAGTTAAAAATTGTTTACATTATTTTCATCTGTCTTTTCTCCAGTATAGAAAAAGAAATTTAAACATTAAATAATAATATTAAGAAAAACCTCGCTTTTGGCCTTAGATTAACGGATTCTATTACAATCATTGTCTTTTATGGAACAAATGAAGTTTTATGTGTTTACTTACACATGAGGTTTGCATATTTAAAGAAATAGTTTTGTTAGTTTTGTTCTATTGAAAGAAAGATTTGTATAAGTTATTTAGATTGGCTATTATATAGTCAACATGCAACAGGCACTTGTAGTATTTACTCCGTGGCTCGACTTTACTTTAACTATGTTTCTAAGCTAAAACAAACTTTATACAGTTTGATGAACACCTGAGCACCTCCTTAGTATATTTTTTGGTTTGAATGCTTTATAAAGCATCTTATACTGGATGCCTTTTGTATATCGGCAATGTTAATATTTCTTTAGCTGCTCGTAAGTAATGAAAAATATAATATTCCAGGGTCCCATACGAACCCATGTGGGTATAAAACCCTTATACAAAGCTAGGAGACCTTCGTTGCGTATTGTCTGCACAGCACAGTCCAGACTTCCGCTATAAAGTTTTGGTGGTGCTGGAGTAGCCAAGCCGTCATTTAGCATTGTAACATGTCTTTGGTTCATCACGCGCGTCTATATGACAAATACAAATACAAATTTAATTACTATATATTTATATATAGATATATACTCTATAATCAATTCAATTACCCTAATCACGTCAATCGGTGTTGAAGCAACAGCGCTACCCAAACTTGCAATGAAACTCGAGCTAAATAGTATATAGCCATTAGAAAATATTGTTGCTTTTACATTTTTCTTGATTTGTCTTACATAAAATGATTCGCCATATGATCACCAAAGGCGCTCATTAGCTGCAGCTTGCAAAAATCATAAACCGGCAATTCAACGGAAGCAATCACAACCGCTCGCTGTGCTGTTGGCCCCACGCCGCGCCATAAGCCGCGTACACCTTCATATTTATATATCTCTTTAAAGCAACCAATGAGACCTAGTTTATCTGTACCCTTGCCATGTACTTGCATGCGCACTTTTAGCACATCTGTGGGGTTTGCAATGGCTGATGATATAGCACCAGCTCCAGCTGCACATATAATATTACTCCAAACGCGCTCGCTCCCATTATCATCTGTCAAAAGACCACGTTCATTTGCAAACTTTTTGAGCGTATAATAGGTTCCAAATTTAATTGTACCATAGGTTGCCTGCCGTAATACAGCTGGCCAAATGCTGCAAGACAAGAATTACGTAGCTGATATCTGGCTATCATTAAAAATACATGAAACAAAGTCTAAGGGGTTGCTGAAATGCTTATCAATCAGGGCAAAGTTCACAACCTGTTTTGTATGATTAATTTATAATGTTTTATAGCACAAGAGTCTTTATACTTCAATCTTTTAATAAGTTAGTGATCGCTGTTATGTTTTTCTTATCAATTTGTACATGTAAAATTTAAAGTATGCATAAAATTTATATATATATATATATATAATATGAAAATGGTAACCTTACCCTGAATATAAAGCTCTCAGTCCTTCTTCTTTTGAGATTTTGACAAATGCATCTGTCATACCACGGTAACGCAATTGCGAAAAGTTCCGATCAATTGTCTGTCCCTGAATTTGTAGGCGAGTCTTTGTTGTATCAATAGGAAATGTGCCTGCATAATATACAGATATACACATGTGCATACAGATGATACCAATGTTTTGTTTACAGCAGATTCTATGAAGCGATAAGCCCAAAATCAGCAATAGTCACCGCTAAATGTGGACTCTATTTACTTACCAAACTCGGCTGTTATTGATGCAATACCGCCATACGCAAAGGGGCGCCAATCTTTGACTTCACCCATGGCCACAGCAGCAATTGCACCTGTTGAGTGCTTGCAATTCTTTGGATGTCGTTTGTCACTTTAATTATTCTTTTGAGAAAAAAAAAACGAAAACAATCACGCAACAAACATGCCGTATTCAAGGAAAACTGTAGTTGGCTGTAAAATAATCGTTGGCGCACACGATTCTATCGATATTTTGTATATATTCAATCGAATATCACTATCGTTACTATCAGCTGTTCAAATTTACGCGCCAGAGCGAAACATTTAAAAGGGAAATTAAAAAGTTGCTTAGAAATTATATGGCTTAAGATGGCAACAAAGTCTGAAAAATAAGCCTCTAAGGGGGTTTCACTTAATATTTAAACTAAGCGCATTTAAACAAGTTTTGTACTATATTGCTGTGTTTATCTTTAACCTTAATTTCATTATTAAACAATTTATTGAATCTATATTTTCTTAAATTAACATTGTTGAAATTACTTAAATTTTTTTTATTGCAATCGTAAATAAAATAGGATGTTTAGCATGTGAACAAAATCTTCGGGCCTCTTAAATAAGATTGTGTAAGGTTATATTAAAGGTTAGGCTTAACACCTATATATTTTTAATACTGAACAAATTTAGGCTATTTGATAATTGCATAAACATAAGGTTAAACATTCAAGCGAGTTAGGGTAATCAAAGTCCAGAAAACCAGATATAGTCTCATATAAAGGCACATATATATTTATATGCTAGTCATTTTTATATCGGGCAAATCTTATCAAAAACAAAACTTCATTGTCATAAAAAAGAAAAACAAATAAAGAACAATAAAAAACAAAAATAAACAAATGAGTTAACACTGCGACGAGCAACGAATTTGCCATGCAAATTTTAAGAGATCACAAAATAAAATGTTATATATATATATGTTTATATATGTATTTGTGTTTATATAAAAGAAGCTAATGGGAATTCCTAAGGTTGTCCTAAGTTCTCTGGCCTTAGACTGGTTTGATTTTAATTTTTTATTTAAGCTAACAAATTTAGCTTAATGAAATATAAATTTGCAATAATTGTATTTCTAGCCTATATACAAAAAAACATATCAGAAAAATTTAATATTATAAAATAGATATAATACATTATAAATAAAGTTTTAATCAACAATCAAAAAAATAAACACACAAACATTAAAAAAATAAAATGTTTCATAGTTCAAAAAAGAGATATGTGTGTATACTACTTTGAGTGAGTGTATATTTTTTTATTCGAAAATTTTGGTTAATCCACGTCACTCATTTTAAATTCAATCGTAGACCGGATCGTGAAAGTCAACACGGCGTCACTGTGGCGGCGTTTTTGGACTAGTTTGACTATGCTTAGTGGAGGGAAGGCAAGTTGGTGATTTGGGTTTAACCCGAAGATCGAAATTGCTTGATTTGACGATTTGAAGCGGCTTTAAGATAAAGAATTTGACTAATGCATTGATTGTCCTTATCTAGTGTGTTAGCTAAATTGTAATTTCACATTATTTTACAGTTCATTTAATTTTATTTTATTTGGCATTCCTTTGTTAACCAATTTTTACTCACCTGCTAAGTGATTTTTGTCAGTGGAGCGTCCAGGTTCTAAAACGCAACGCGTGGGCTGCATTAGAGCATTACCCAAACCCATTAGCCACTGTGGATACACAAACCAAAAAGAAAAGTAAATTAATTAACAAATTAGCTCTACTGTTTTATGCAAGTATTGCCACAATTTGTATTTCTGGCCGCATTTGAATTGTGTAAGAAGGGTATATTAGAACTATAAAAAAGTATTTTATTATATTACTATAGGTGATAGACAATAAGCTGATTTAAATGGAGGATTTCTCATAGTAAATTAATATAAAAAAAAAATTAATAAAATAAATGAAAAAATTTTCATATATAAATAAAATAAATAACATAAAAAAATTAAATAATACATGATCACTTATAAAATACTTAAAAATTTAAATTATTGCTATAAATAAAAACAAATAAAAATAAAATTTAAAAATATTTAAAAAAAAAATTTTTAAATAAAATAAATCATTATTAAATACAAAAATGAACACTACATTATAAAATAATATTAAAAAAAAAACAGTTTATAAAAAATTAAATCAATTTCAAAACACAAATACAAACTTAACAGTGAGTACATAAACATGTTAAAGTATATTAAAACAAATAATATTATTTTAAACCCCAAATAAATAGATACAAATTTGGTAAAAGAATTCTATTGTATGTATAACTTATATAACAGTATATAGGCAGATAACAGTCCTATGGTATGTGTGTTTTTCTGTGTAACATTTACCAAAATTACCTACTGATAGTTAGGTAAATATCAAAGCTAAAGACTCTACTTCTCATTTAAGATAAAGGTAAAAACTTAAGTTTAACAATTGAAGAAGAAATAAAATTTTGGAGTTGGTAGCTTTAAGAAGAAATTCGTACCTAAAGTTAACTGAAAAACTTAAGAATCTGAAGAAAAGATGAGTAAAATTAATAAATTTATTGTTTTTTTTCATAATATTATAATTAATTAAGTTAAATCCAAAAAAAATGTCCAGATAATGAAAGAATTATTAATTTAAAATGAATCGAATACATTAATAGCAAATCAAAAATAAAACAACCAAATATTATAACAAAAACCATGAACTAAACCAAATACAGACAACGTTAAAATTTACTCAATTACATCGATTAATTCATTAAATGTCAATATATTTATATATCTGGATATAATGATATATTTTACTTTAATGATGTACTTGGCGGGATACTTTTTGAATGACTTTTTAAGGGATAGATAAATTTCTATAAATGATTAGGTTGGGGAACATATCGAAAGCTCTGGCATATTTGATGAAGATTTATTCCTACACTTCCAGAATATCCATCGGTTTACATGTACAAATTACTATAAATTATACATTCATATGGAAACATTTAACTTAAAAATCTCATTTTGTGCTACATATTAGATCCTATTTCAACTTCTCCCAACCATCTTTAATAACTGATTGCTTATACTAGACTTTGGCATTTTAAATGAAAAATTCTTATATGTTTGTAGCAGTTGAAAATGAATTTATGATATTAGCTTGTCACATCAGAAAAAAAAAAATTAATAAAGAAACAAAAACAAATATATAAAAAACTGTCAAATTCATAGAATTTATTGTGGCGACTCAGAGACGAGCACTGCGTCTAAAATTCCTGCATAATTAGATACAAGCGCAGCAACAACTGCTGCTGTGGCTGATGTCCAAATTTCGACCGGGAAATAGATTCAAAATATTCGTTTTCAGACCGGTCTGGACGGTAGCCGACGTCGTCAACGTGTAATAAAAACTTCACGCAACGCTCCATCGAGCGATTAGCACATGGTAGAGGCTGGATTTAAAACCTATGGCTAAGACTGTGATTGACACGGAGACTGAGATCAAAACTGAGCTTAGACTAAAGCATACTGTAGACTGATAAATAAAAACCACTCAAACCACTTGATGGATTATTGGCAATTTCTTTGGCGCCAGACTTTTTGCTTCTTCTTTTAATTTTGTTTTTTGCTTGCGGATTTTGACTTTATTTATCTATATATATATATATATATATATATATTTATTTATATATTTCTTTTTTTTTTGGGTTTTTCAGCCATACAACGTGTTAAATATGTAAATTTATCTTTAATTAATTATTGAAGTCTGCAAATTCTATGTCTTTTATAGAAATTTCTTTCTCCAGCATTTTGTTATCATATTCTTCTGGGGAATACCATAAAAAAGAAAAACTAAACTAAACAATAAAATAAGTTTTTAAATTTCCATATTGTATTATAGTATAAGTAACAGTTTTATTTATTTTATTCCACTAAGTTCAGAAAGAACAATTTTCAAATTATTTTTGAAAAATATTAAAAATATAAGATAATAAAAAATTAAAAAACATTTACTCAAATTTTTTGTTTTATAACCCTAATTAATTGGGAAACATATTGAACAAATAAATAAATAAAATAAATACGAAAAAATAAAAGTGAAAAGTAAAGTTTAAACCAAAAATAAGATTTGACACTATTTTTTTTTTTTTTTATTTTTATATGATAAGCCTAAAGTCAAAACCTTATTTTAAGAAGCATTCATTATAAAAGAGAATAACTTAATTATTATATAGACTTTTAGGATATCCGCAGGCAATAACTTACAATGGAACAGCAATATTTTGTCATATGCAGCACATGTCACATAAAAATGATCATCGATTAATTATCGCGTATTGAGTAAAAAAAAAATAGGTGGGGCTAAATAAAAAATATGTAAATATATATATATATAGCAAAAATAAAATAAAACTAGCTACTGTATGGGACGAAACTGTTTTATCACACAATTTATAACTAATTATGCGTCACGTCAAAACAAAACCCTAAAATTCATAAATATTTATCAATTGATTTTATATATTTATTTATTTATTTTTAATAATTTTTTTCTTTCTTTTTTTTATGTATAGAGATAGACATTTTGTTTATCAAAATATTATTGTGTTTGTTTTCATGTTTTATGAAAATATATTTGTTGTGTTCCTTTTTGTTACAATGCCAGCATCAGCACGTAGTCCAAAATGAGCAATAACATTATAACGAATAAATAATAAATCAGCTATAAAACGGCTGCTTGAAATGGAATTTTTAGCATAGCTGTCGATTGGCTGTCCCTCGCCTTATGCTAAAAGCTAAAGCCAAAATGTTGTACCTGGTCATAATTAATAAATTCCAGCGTGCGCCCGCAAAATGAATTCGGTTTGTTGTCTGGCTAGGCCAGCCCAGGCCAGGCCAAGGCAATGTCAATACCAACGGCAAACACAAACAAACAACAACAATAAATTGACGTCACAGGGTCGTCGTTGTTATTGTATATGAATTTTTGTGGCCGAGCTTGGAATCGCCTTTCGCGATTTTTGTTTTGTTATTACTGTTGCTTGTTGCAAGTGTGTTTTGGATATAAAGGCTTGAAACGAGTTTAACGGGTCTTCGTTTGATACACTAGCTTGCAAAAGTGGAACCCCTATATGACAACTAAGAAGTAAGCATCATGAGGCTTTAATCAAAATTTTACATTTTTTTATGTTTATCTATTAGGCAGTATTAACTCATTTAAGTGCAAGATTATGTGCAAGAACCTGCACTGTTATGAATTGTTTTCATAAAATAAGAAAAAAAAAAAAAAAAAACAACTCACATTTGTCTATAATATATATATATATACTTAATATTCATGTATACATACAGATAGTATTTAATATTGCAGGATCTTTGAGAACAACTAATTTTAAAGTATACAATATGTACATATATATATATATATATATATACATACGTATATATATATTGTTTGCCTCATTGCATTGCATTAAAAACGTACTGAACTGACCCGGTCAATGCCGTTCCCAGCAAATAGGTATTTAAGCTCTGATATGCAATAACGCAACGAAACTGGCAGCAGGCGACTAGTTCCCATTAAGCGGTACGCCTCCTGATGGCCAGCGGCGTCAACTTGGCGTCAGTCGATTGCAATAATAAGCACTGTAGCCAGGGCTCGTCACGTTGGCAGGTTCATCAAGCTCTGTCGAAGTAATTTAACACAATACAGTAAAACAGGCAAAATTAAATGATTTTTTTAAATAGTTAAATATAAGAGAGAAACAGACTGAGAGATAGAGAGAAAGAATTAAATGTATATATATATATATATATATGTTAAAATCAAAAAAAAAAAATAATAAAAATATATAAATATTCAGTTTTGAAATGACTAAGCAAGTCTTAGAGATGGGTATTGTATTGGGAATGTGAGTTGTGTGAATACCATAAAATGAAAGCAGGAGGCTGGGCTAACGCTTACAATTAAACATTCCACAATAATAGCCTTTAGGCAACTAATAACACCCACATCCAATGCCAATCTCAAATCTATAAAGTCAAACGGATTTGGATAAACCCGGCGTCGGCACTGGCAGCACCGGCGGTATTGCCATTTGAGGTGATGAGGCCATTAATTACACAAACTGAGAATAATGCAGAACAATGGCGAAATGAATAAATATTTGTGAGAAATGCGCGTGGGCGTACCATAGAATGATCAATAGCAGCAATGGCGGTGCAGTGGGGGACGATGCAAAGAAAAAGCATTTCGCTACTAAGTACATATACATGCATATACCAAATGTATGCATATACATGTATATGTTATGTGTATGCATGTAAGTAGTGCTATAGCCACAATGCATATGGGCTTTAAGATTTATGGCATATATCGCATCAGGGTCGGAATAACCCAAGACGCAAAAATGTGTAGCGAAAAAACGAAGCAAACAAACAACGCAATCAAAAAGAAAACATGTGCTTTGCGCTCAAAATTATATGAGAGCGAGAGAGTACGATTGTGTGTCGTGCGTGCGTGTTTGTGTGTGAGAGCGTAAATGTATGGGACAAGGCGGGCTTGTGACACTTCGTTAGCTGGGAGCTTAAATATGAGCGCGATTGGCTGTTGATGCCTCAGTTGCTGACTGTTAAGTGCCTAGTGTAAAGCTTTATAAAATCAAATTTAAAGTCTATAATATAGATATATATATATATATAAAAAAAAAACTAAATAATAATAAATACATAAGCAAAAACAATAAAATTTATAACCAATTGTGAAGAGCAGCTAAACAATAAATTGTAAAATTTCAATTTCAAACAACACAAAAACACTTACAATATACATACGTTTCATACACTAAAAACAAATAAAAATAAAACAAAATAGCAATAATATATAACAGATAAATATATAACAAAATGTACACGGAAAAAGTATGCATCGCATTCGCGCTTATTGCCTGTTTTATCTGTGTTTCCGAAGCAGCTGTTTTCAGCCAATCCGCGCTTATTCATCCTGGTTAGTATCTTAAATTAATTAAACATAAATATTTTTTTTTTATATTAGATATAATCTATTATTTTTTTTTATTTTTATTTTAGTATATTTGTACCAAAAAAGTTGAATTTGAGAATTTCTTAATTATAATTTTTAATTAACTTTTCGGTTATAAACAAAGACGATTTACATGTTAAAATAGTCTTAGCCCAGCTCTAGAAAGAAAAATTCAAAACACAATAAAAAAAACAAACAAACAAACAGTTGATAGACTCTCTGCTTAATTTAAAGATCTGATTAAAAAAATATAAATAAAAACATTATTTAACAATGTTTAATGCAGTTTTTACATTTTGGAATTGTAACTATTTGGCATCAACTATATATATTAGACGGCAGAATAACAAATAACATTTTTCATTTATTTGTTTTTTTTTTATAAATAAATTAATATTGTGATTTATATACTTTGTTTTGGCTATTTTCGTTGACGTCAATGCTTAAAGAGATTTAAAAACAAAAATCGCAATAAAGAAGAGAGAAATATATCACTGCAAAAAATGATAAACAACAATTTTAGTTTGTTATTTTATACGTTTTGTTGTTTTGGAGTGGTACAAATTTCGGTTTTTGGGTTTTTCGCGTCTCCTAAAAGAAATTAGCATAAGAAATGTGCTGTTGTTTTGTTATAATCTTCGTTTGTTTTTATGAACAAATTCAAATTCGCTATGTTAATTTGCATAGCTATGCGGATTTGTGTTACAAAAATGTCCCATCTATTGATAAAATAGTTTTCTCGATTTGTTGCTGAAGGTCGTCCAACTTCTGACCGGGTTTATGATAAAAAAAAAAAAACATATATAGTTTTTTTTTTCTTTAATTTTGCTGCGATGAGTTCATGCTTAAAATTTTTTAATTGCAGAAGAAGTAAGAAATAAGCAATAAAATTAAAAATAATAAAAAAAGAACATTAAATCAATATAAATGAAAATTAATGTTTAAAAGTCTTTAAGATCGCACCGCCTGCGATCTGAGTGGCAAATTGCGTTTAACATTAATCAAAATTTCGACTGTTTGGCAAATTTTGCCGCCGGTACATCTTTTGTTATGAACAAAAAAATACTGAAAAAAAGCGTTCTCAATCAATTGTTGGATAGTACACCTAACACTTGAGTAATCTATTTATAAATGTGCCAAAAGATTTTATTTCATATTTATATTTGACTTGGTTTCAATACTTTTCAGTATGACTTGACAGTTCAGTTCGTGGCTTAAGTCTTTTGTTTATCTTTTTATTTTTCTTTTTATTTTTTTTTATTTTTATTTTTATTTTTTTGTTAAGTCACGAAAAGTTGAAAGCATTCCATAAATACTCATACAATAGTTCAATATATTTTTATATTGATATATATTTATGTATAGATATATATTCATGCATATATATCTAGTTATAAATGGTTTTTTTTTTCGCATATTGTGGGAATTGCATGTAATTTAAGTTTAACCGCATGTTGCTTTGCATAATGCACTTAACTTCCTGGATTTTTACAATTAATGCAAGCAAAAGATTTAAAAAGAGAATATCTATATTAAGCAACAACTTCCGCTTTAACTGATTATGTTTTTATTTTCTTTTTAAAACTTATAGCGCATCCCGGTAAATGCTACGACAGAGTAACCAGACGTTCGATGCTGCCAGACAAGGAATATAAGCCGAAGGGCATCTGTGCCGCCATGACGTGCGACATTGAGGCGCGTCAGATCAATATCGAGACCTGTCCCTATATCGATATGCCTGGCTGTGAGGAGTTGCCCAGTGATCTCAACTGGAGCTTTCCAAAATGTTGTCCGCAATTCAAGTGTATCGATTTTAAGACCGGCAAGGAGTTTGTTGTCTCCATTTAGATCAACTGATATAACATACCATATAGAGGGAGGAGCAAATAACTCTATATATATTATGTTGGCCGAGAGGGGGCCAGTTATAACGGGGGTCTGGGGATTGGGGTATGGGGGGCCTGAACCTGAAACGTGATTTTACATAAAATGTATTTGTAGCTTTCTAGTTTTTGACTATATATATGTATTTGTGTGTATGTATGTATATATGCATGTATGTTTGCGTTATTTAGCTTGTTTATTTTGTATGAATGATTCATTAAGCTGGCATTATTTATTTATTATTCTAATTTGTAAAACACTAAAACAATTTTTACAACTTTTTGTAAAATATGTATTTAATTTTTTTTTTTTTTTGTATGATCTTTTATCATATTTTATATGTGAACATATGTATATTATGTACTATGACTTAAATACTATTTTATTTTGATTTATTCAAAAAGATCTGTATGCGATATTTGCAAATGTGACTAACTGTATAAATTGTTTAGTTTCTTAGATATAAAAATATAAAAATTAATAATAAAAATAAAAAAATAAATATGATATAAACATTCAATTTATTATTGAAATATCTTTAAATGGGAAAAAAGAATTTCATCATTTCCATATATGAGCATCTTTCTTTGCCTCTTAATAAGGCGTGACGCTCTACCATTCACTGGTATTACGCGCTTGTCGTTTTTAAAAACGGTTAGTTCAATTAGCAGTGCCGCCTCAACTGGCCGGCTGATTCATCTTGGCCTTTAATTTGGCAAACATCTCACATTCCATATATATATATATATATATATATATATATATATATATATATATATATATATATATATATATATATATATATATCCATCGGTAAATACGAACAAAGTTTATTGTTCCCCACATTTGTAGCTGATTTGCATATTAAATTTTTTAAAAGTTAAAAATACACATGACTGTTAGCAGGAAACACCAATTTGAAGTGTGTCGGAAATAGGCTGTAAAATCATAAAATAGATTGCATAGGAATACTTATGTAAAATAAAAATAAACTAACACAAACTTGAATGAGTCACAATTCAATGAATTTAGACTTTGAACACAGTGTTTAAAAATTAAGATAAGTAACGAAGTTTAAAGTTTTTTTAGTTCGTGTTATTTCGTATATATAAGTATATATCACTGCTAATTTCCTTTTCAAAAGATTGAAATTGTTGAACATTAAGTTACTCATGAAATGATTGCAAATAACTCAATGTTTTATATTGATTTTTTAATTTTTGCGCCAAGATCGTGGTCATTTTTGATTGTTATACAGCACTGGTTTTCGGTTAGTTGATTTTGTGGTGGTCGGCGATTAATCGCAATTCGATAGCTTACCTTCATCATTATTTCTATTTGGGGCGTTGTTTTTGTCGTGTAATTGTAATTCCTTTTTTTTGTGTTATATTTACTTATTTATTTTATAATTAACTTATAACATTTCATAAAAAATATATTAATTAGCGATGCAAGTGTTAAATTCACTTTCTGCCTTGCTGTTTATGGCTTCATTAGTACACGAAGGTGCGTCATTTAAAGTACAAAATTTACATAAACAAAATAATCAGTTAAATTAAATCAGATTATTAAAACAAACTATTAACAGGTAATGCTATTTGGTGCTATCGCTGCACATCCGCTACACCTGGCTGTGCAGACAACTTTAACTGGCGCGGTATTGGCTTCCTCGGTGAACAATGCCCTGAAAGCAATGACATTTGCGTAAAGTTAACCGAGCGACGCGGTGCCAAGGAAACTATTATACGTGATTGTCTCAGTGCGCTTAAAATTCGCACAGATATACCTGCAGATAAATATGAAGGCTGTCGACCAGCAGCTAAGGATGTACATCTGGCACACTACGTCAATCATACAATCAAGGAACATGACGTGAAACGGGAATACTTCACAGATACAACGTTCTGCTTTTGCTTCCTCGACCATCGCTGCAATGGTGGAAGCGGCCTTCATAGTTCAATATTGTCCGGTGTCAGTGCATTATTCATAATCATTTTGAGTATCTTACGCGCTCACTAAAACGTACTAAAAACTAAGTACCAAAGTGCCTTAGAATTAACGAAAGTTCAATTATAACGCGAATCTCGTCCATCAACATTCCGTCCACAAACGTACACAGATATTTTCCACAATTTTTGATATTTTTTTTGCATCAATGTAAAGTCCCATTAACATTAAAAGCTTCCAGTATTTTGGAGTTTAATCCAAATGGGATCAGACCTAAATAACTTTTAAAAAAGATTTTGCATATATAGCTTTTTGTAGTTTCTCTATTTTCTGAACTACTTATGTATAACAATTTTTACAATATATGAACAAAACCATTTTTTGAAATCGGTTATTAGATAGACTGCTGCTTTGGTGATCGGTAGTCATAGTTGGCTAACTCGGGATGTGCCCTTATATGCTCGTCATAGACTTCAGCAAGACGTAGACATTCATTTACTGATAGTTCAAAAGGTCTTAGCGTATCCTGAACGTCTGCTAACTGAAAGAGAGCTTTCGTTGTCTCTTCTCGAATTTCTGGTGGTAACAAGGTGCTGTAACCACGACGACAATATTTTTGACGCATGCTAAAAATATGACGGACGACACGCTCTACAAGTGGAAAAGGTAGCGTTGTTTTAGGCTTCTTCAATGGGATTACTTTAACAACACCAACGTCCACTTGTGGCTTGGGCACAAATGCCTTGCCCGGAATTATGAATTTAAGCACTGGTTCTGTCCAGATCTGTGACATTATTGAGAGCCGGCAGCGCTGTTCACTACCTAATTGAGCGCAAATACGTTCAGCTACTTCTTTTTGAAATGTAAGTGTCATGCAGGTGTCGTTTCGCCTAAAAGCGCCCCGTCGTGCAGCCACATCTTCATACCAATTAATAAGCAACCGAGTAGATATGGCAAACGGCAAATTACCAATTAAATGGAGACGTTGATTAGTATCTGGTACATGTTGCTCTACATTAAACCGTAATATATCCTCGTGGTATATGTCCACATCGATGGTCAGCGGCTGAGCGCATTCGCGCAGTAAATTTAAAGTTTCCGTAAAGCGGGCATCCTTTTCAACAAGAATAAGACGTTGCGGTTGTCTACGTAGTATAGAACGTGTTATACCACCGGGACCTGGACCAACTTCTAGCACAATGTCGCGATTATCAATGCGGCCTGCTGATTTAACGATCTTGTCTGTAAGCCGCTCATCCATCAAAAAATTTTGGCTGAGTTGCTTCATTGCCTGTAATTTATAGAGTTTTACGAGATCTCTAATGCTAGGAAGTGGCGGCAATCGCATACCACTCGGAAGAATGCGTGCTGTAACGTGCGACATCTGAAAATGCAAAAGAATGTATTATGGAAGTATTCCGGTACATTTAATTAATACTTACTTTTTTTTTTTTGATAATTTGCAATGATTTTAAAAATGTATACAAAATAAAATAGGAAACTCTTAAAGACTAGAAAACTAAAGGATAACAGTAATTGTTGTGATCAGCATTAATTGGTGGTCACTTTTTTGGGCTCTTCAAAATCGTCGAGGAACTTTTCCTGTTGCACTGAAAATATAGAATATCCGTATATAGCAACTACTGAAAAGCCCAAAGCACCGGCTGTTAGCAAATTATTGCGTCGCACACGTTTTAATTTCTGTACGCGATCTAAATTTTGCTGTTCGATAAGTTTCATAAACTGGAGCTGCGCCTTATCCAACCTTGGTGCAGTTTCTCCGTATTTGATTTTAGGTGCTTGTTCCGATGCCGACATTATTAGTCAATTCTGGTAAGAGCTTGTTTTTGATATTAAGCCTATTATGATTTATTATATTATTTTTTTCAATAGGTTTCCGGCAAAATTATGAAATCTTACATGAACTAGAGGTGTACTATGACATTGATAAGAATGCTATCGAACTATCGATATTTAGTGCAATATCAGCTATATCGATTTTTCTTAGTGTGAGGCAACATGCTGCTGGTATTTTGTGGTGAGCACATATGTTGCCAAGCTAATTGAATGTTACTGAGGTACATATATTTCTCCAAATGAGGTACATGTCCCTAAGCTTTTCTATGTTACAATACATCTAACAAAGCACTTGCACAATGTCAGGCAACATAGTGTCTTTAGATTGGGGCTTGTGTGCAACGTGAATAGCATTGAGTGAAGCAGTACGTGGAGTTAGTGGAGCTGTTCGCTAGCATTGTAATTTGTGTTCCGTCGTGAAATAATAATTTAACAAACGCCAGTTAAGTGGGAGCTATAGTACTGCCAGTGCTAAATAATAGCAGCGTGGAAATTAACGAAGTCCAGGCCAGCCATTTTACAAAGTGCGTAAAAAAAATGATTGATTATGAACCTAAGGAAAAGAACTACGTTTTATATTATAAATTCATTTATTGTGTATATATTGTATACTAACATATACATATAAAAATATATATAGGTATATTTATTGAATATGTGTATCTTATGTATTGGTAATAGAAGATAAATAGATATAATTTAATTGAGGAAATGAAAGCAAATCCTAGATCTAGCGCTGATTTAAAATTTTTTGGTTGCGTGTTTAAATACCATGCTGAAAAAAATGTATAACAAAAATAATAACAACAACAAAAGCAAAACAAACGCGTAATTGCAGAAATCAGCTGTGTACCTACAGCTTCACGTTCGTATAAACGCACGCATACTTAAACAAACGAGACACGAGCAAAGCCAACAAAACATTGCACGGTTCGTGCTCCACTTGAGCACTAAACACTCGACTTCCCCCTTCCATTGCCCAATGCTCAACTCTTCAAGTAAAACGCAACTAACAGCTGGTTCTGCGCTCATTCTGTCTCTTTTTATTTTTCTTTTGCTCTCTTGTATTGCCATTGCCGTTGCTTTTGTGTGCTCTGCTCTCTGACTTTGGCGCATTTCCCTTTTTTGGTTCATTTTTTTTTTTTTATTATTTTATTTTGTTTTGTTTCCGCAGCGTAATAGACTTGCAAACATTTATATACTCTTTCAAAAAAAGGTAAAAAAAATACGCAAAATATTGAAAATATAATGATAATGTAATCTAAATCGATATGAGATTGTTTTGTTTATCTAATTGTGTTATTAATTTTATATACTACATTAATTTATTTTTTATTTATCTGGTTGTTTTTTTTTTATTTCCTAAAGAGTGTGAAACATTCGTATATAATTCTTTTCCAATGCTAATAAACTCGGGGGAAAATGCGCAACAAATTTTTGTAGCATTGCTACAAAAAAATTACACAAAATTTTGAAATTTCTCAAACTGACTTTTATATTTACAGCTACTAACAGACATTACGCAGACTTTACCGAGTGAGCCGCAAATATATATAACGCGTTTCTATAATCGCCGTCCGCTTAAGCATTAAAAAAAAAAAAAAACAAAAAAAAAAGAAACAAAAACAATAAAAACGAAATTATAAAAAGCAATTTAAAATATTTTCGTAATACGTAATAATCATCAGGAATTAACTACGCCTCACATAAGCAACCATATCCATGCCGTTCTATGCAAAAGATTTTCGATCACCTGGCGAGACTTGGGTAAAAATTGATGGAGGATGGGAGCGTAAAAAGGTACTCGAATGTGGCGGTAAACGCAAACGGTAAGTGTTATATGCCACAGTTTTTGATTGTGGAGGGAGTGAAGTGATGTATAACAATCAATTCATCGATGAGCCAAACAAACCAAATAACAATCGATTTTAATTTTGTATTGTATTGTGGATTAACAGCTATGCAATCTCGTCATTCGAATCGGACAACAATCAATACAAAATGGTTAGCTTAAAATTTCGAACTGATATTATAATAATATTAGGTTATTTTAAAGCAAAATAACAAATATATATTCAGTCTTACATTTATTGCAAAATAATTGCAACTCACGATATGTTTAACAAAAACGATTAGATAATTTAAACAATAATATGACAGATAAAAGGTCAAGGTCACTGGAAGTTTTCTTTTGTTTTTCGAAAATTTAATATTAAGATATATGTCTGACCTAGAAATGTTCTTATCAGTGTGTGAACTAAATTTAAAAATAGGGTAAAATAATAAACAACAGCTTATATATATTATATGCTTATATATATATATATATATATATATATATATATATATATATATATATACATTTACATATGTTAACAAATTTCGAACAATAATATTGTTGTTTACCCTTCACCTTCTCTTAAGACAACAAAGCAAGCAACACAAACACATTAAATATCGAACCGGAAAATGTCGAAATGAATTCAGTACAATATATATATATATATATTATATATATTTGTCCATGAATCAGTTTAGACCTATCATTAAAATTTATAAATTATTTAACAAACAAATTACTATTTTTGCAGTAATCGGCATAGAAGTCATGTGTTTCATTATATATATATATATATATAAAAAGAGACAGATAGAATAGGTATAAAAAGCTCTTCAGAATCATTTAACATATATATATATATATAAAAGAAAAGTATAAAAACAAAATAAGCTAATAAAAACAAGAAGTAAACATAAATAAATTTTCCATTACTAACGCTGACATTAACAATGAAAGTGAATGAAATTTTTCTTTTACAGAATATTTAATTAAAACGCATTTTAAATTATACGTTTTATGTTATACCATTTTCTATATTATACAATACTGTAGTTGACAAACTCATGGTTAAAAACGTGTCGACCCACTTGAATAAATCGTGTTTTAAATTTACACAAAGCAGAACACCAAGAAAGAGAAGAAAAAAAAATGAACAAAATAAAAAAATAAAACATACGAAAAACAGAAAAAGAAAAGTAATTTTAAAGTAATTATTTTGACATGTCATACAGAAGATTTTTCCAAACGTAAAAATAAAAAGAAAGCAGAACTATTTTTGGCATTTGTCAGGCAGCCGCTATACAATTTATGGGCATTTCTTATACGGAAGAAGGAAAAGAATGAAAAATAATTTTCGCTTTTTCACAGACAAAAGAATCAGAGACGCATTTTATACATATATACATTATATACATACGAGGATATATTTATATATTTATATATGTGTAAATATTTATATTTTTAATTTCTGGTTACTTTTTATTAGGAAAAATTTCTGGTATATTATAAATAACACGCAATTTAACAGAACAATGCATAACCTTGGAAACTTCAATCATACTCCTGTACATATACTTAGAACACACACACACACACACACCATTAACCGTTTATAAATACAGCACCGAACCTGGCCAAGTTGAGGCGATAATGCATTTGTGTGCAATAAAAGCTCAATCCATAATTTTGTCTCTATTTTTACGACTAAACTTTAAAAATTGGTTAAACCGTATTTTACTAACTAACTTTCGGTTTTAAAATATATATAGTTGTATCTAAAAATTGAAATAAAAAAAGAAAAGCTAAAAGAAATCAAAAATTAAAAATAATAATTTTGCCTTCTTTTCTACCTGAATATATTTGATATAAGAAATTTTTTTTAGATACTTAATTTAAAGCCCATTTAAACAGCTCCTAAATTCCATTGAAGTTAACTTCTTAATTCTTTTTAAATAATAAAATAAAATAACAAAGAATATAATTAAACGATTTTATATTTATTTATTTTATTCATGTTTTAAATATAAGCCCAAAGCTTATTAAAAAAATTCCTGAATTTTCTTACACATTTGTTTAGTCTCTTCTTCTTTTATTAGGAAAATATCAGAATTTGAAAAAAATCGTTTACTTCCTATTTATTTATAATCAATAGAGCTGAAAGAAAAAGTTACATAACTTTTTTAAGGAAATGTTTTTCTTTCGCCATAACGGTATATAAATTTCATAACTGTGTTAAAAGCCGCATATAAACTATATTTTATATATATATTTTTTTGTTTTGAGGTGTCGCTTTTATCTATTTTTTTTTCTCTTATATATTTTGTTTTTAATTTTATTTTCAATTAAAAATTCAACAACCGAACTACTAGCATATCGAGCGCTTTTATAATGCATGAAAAATCATAATTAGAAATTCGAAAATTGCATAAAGAAAAAAAAAGCTAATCAAAGTGCATTACGCGAACGTTGAGTTGGACGCGGACGTCGATGTGGATGTGGACCCACTTTCACTGCACTCTCCATTGAACTTTTGAGTCAAATCTCAGTTTCATTTGTTATTTTTTGCTCAATTTATTTCTTTACACTTTCAAAACTTGAGTGCAGCCAGTGGAAATGCGTTCAATTCCATAACATTTTCTACACTAGCCAACAGGTTAATGTAAATTAGATATAATCATATTTAACATGTTTTTTTTTTTTTATAGAAACAAAAACATTTAGCAAAAACAACATTTTGAACTTAATATTTTTATATAGTTTTGAAATATATATTAATATATGTATCTATATAAAGATTAACTTATACTTGTTGCTTAGTGTATTGAGTTTATATATATCTTTCTTTAACTTTTATACAGACTTTAATAACATTGTAAACTGAAACATTTTAGCGTAAAATTAAATTTCCTTAAATTCTCTGATTCTCCGATTTTCCAATTATATATTATATACCTCAAATACATTTGCCACTTCAATATCTTAAAATAGTTTGGTTTTAGTGTATTTTAGAGTGATAGCGACATGTGATAGCTTCCAACTTCATCTATAATTAGAATGAAAACTAACAAAAAAAAAAAAAAAAAAATTTAAATAAAATTTTAACTCAACGCCGAAACCAATGTGTAACGCGTCTGTGCCATCTCTTTGGCTGATCCAAGAAGAAATTGAAAACAAAAAAGAAAAAAATAAGAGAAACAAAATAAAAATTTATATGTCGAAAAAGGTCACAAATAGTTTAAAAATAGACAAGCAAATTACAGAAAATCAGCAGCCCCTATTAAGCACCCGGTTAGCTGTTCCCAGCGATGCACTTTGTTTAATTATTTTGCCTGAAGAAAGGTAAATGAACGCTTTATGATGACGTCGTTGAGTGATTTATATGAATCACGTGGTCGTCGGCCTCCAATTCTCCACAATCGGTTGGCCAAACAAATATATATATATACTTATAAATATACATATATAAAATAATAAAAAAATACCTTTTGTTTTATACGTTTAAAGCAAATGTCCCTATTTCTATTTTACCTGTACTTAAAATAACACAAAGAAATCTAAATATTTATTATTATAATTTAGACTCATAGTTTTTAGCTCTTTTGCCTTTTGAAATAAGAAAAAAGGTAGCTATAAATTTGTGCAAAATCAAAAAGAATGTAACAGGTTGAAATAATTATCTGCGATTCCATAAAATTTATATATTCTTGATCAGGGCAAAAAGACTACTGGATCTAGCCATGTCTGTACGTATGAACGCCTGTTTTTCAGAGACTTTAAGAAAGCTAGAGCAACCAAATGTGGAATCTAGATTCTTTGTTTTGAATTTCCTCCTCTGGTCCCCGCAGTACGAAAAGCACGATTTTTAGGCACAATTTTCAACCCATTAAATATCTTTTTAGTATACATAATAAATAGACCATTTATGATGTACGTCAAGATTGAATGATTTGAATTGATTGAATTGAGAAATCACGGAAGCTATACAACATTAAGTATCGTGTTATAGAGCGCGTTGGCTGGGGGGGATGGGGTAAAAGACGCATGCAACTTCTTAAAGTGCATGTAGAACTGTCTATATATATGTGTAGAAGAGGTTCTAGTAGTCGGGTAGACTCGACTACAGCTTTCTTACTTTTGGTGGACAATGAAAGTTTTTATACGCTGGTCAATAAAACTTTATTTTATTTAAAATAAAAAAAATCCTTCAGCTTAAATATACAACAATACACACACTCACACATATATATTTATGTTATATATATATGTATAAGTTGACCCAGTTTGGCCCAAAATTAAAATGCAGTAGCCCAAGGACATGTCCTCGTTGGTAAACGAATATGCCGCAATTTGAAATATGGTCAAGGGACATATCGATCTAACCAGCACAGAAGGTTGCTAGTATTCAAAATTAATTTCATTTTATTTTTATAAACGAAAATTCCTTAAATTTAATTTATACTAATTATAATTACAACGCATCTATCGCTCGATAATATGATTATTATTATTTATTTATTTATTTATTTATAATAATGCATCTAAGAGGAAATTTGTAGTACAATAATTGTGTATCCAAAGCAAATAAAGCGTTCAAGCTGAGTTTCTTGTGTTATTTAGCAATTTTTTATTTATTTTGCTTTTAATAGTAACTATTAAATTTAAATGAATATAAAGAAATACCTAAATTAAAACAATATATGATATATATATATATATATATATATATATATATATATATATTTATGTACCATAAAACTGTCGTTTAAAAATATATAAAAATTATAAATAAATAAAAAAAAGTAATTTTTTATTTTTTACACAACAATTAACTTTATTTAAAAATAATCAATTTTATAATTCTGGTACAAGTTGGCAAAAAATAATGAGTTGGTTAAGTAAGTTTTTAACATTTTCAATTAACAATTTATATTCATCCCGTTGTTGGTTTTATAAGCATCTTAACTGTTTTTAAAGCGAGATAGTTATACCAATAGATAGATTGTTTATACTCTATCCCATAATCATAATATTTTCCGTTCAAATTGCTAAACAAATTAAACAAACAATTAATGGAAATTTTATTAATTTGAATTTAAAGAAATTTTGTAAAAAAGAACAAGTAAGAAAGCTGAAGTCGGGTATATCCGACTACTAATATCCCCTTTGCCTACATAAATTCACATACACATACACACATACTTACTAGTGAATAACTTTCATGTTTGATTTTCAATCTTAACAAAATTTATTATGTAGTTCAATAATTAACTAATTATTGTGTGTATTAAATAAATATTTCCTCTGGTAAAAAGTATGCTTAATAATCGTTTTTTTTCGTACTGCGGGGGCAGGGTAGGAAATTCTAAAATCGAAAACAAGCTCGTATAGCGTACAAAATTGGTTTCTCTAACTCTTATACTCTCTGGTTTCATACGGACAGACGGACAGTAGTAGATCGACTCATTTAGTTCTGCTGATCAAGAATATATACACTTTATGAGGTCTTAGATGATTATTTCTAAATGTTATATACTTTTCGATTTTGCACATTTTCCTTTGCCCCCTTCTTCCTTTTCTCAAAAGGCAAAGGGACTGATAAATAAATAAAATATTTAGTTAAACAATTTTTCGCAATTTTTTACTAACCTGTCAGCACATGCTTTGTACCACCAGCCACCATGATAATCATTGGCGCAGTTATTATACCAATTATCATTATCCCTATCATATGTAGAGAATTTCTGATTCAGGTGGATAATTAGGCAATCTTCTCTGGATCCAGTATATTCACCCAAACTGATCAATCTGTATTGATCAGCTTTTCCAGCTATTGAAAAATTTGAGTATTCAGCTTTAAATATTGTGCCATTAAATTGTTCCATATGAATGTATAGCTTATGGTTCTTGGCACTTGTGAGGCGATGAATTTTCTCTAAGCCTAAGAAAAAATCACCATCGAATGTACCAAAGCCATCCCGATATGTGTCCCAATCCCTAAAGAAATCAACCTTTCCATTGATACGTTGTTGGATAACTATCCAACCATGGCCAGCTATAGCATTATTGTATAATACATTAAATGTTTTGTATCCAGGAATGGAAATTTCCTCAATATTGAAAGCATTTTTGTTGTTTTTCATATATGTTTTCATTTGTGATATTTCTTCTAATAATGCATTGTTTGTTTGATTTTGATTTTTTATAAATGTGCTTTCTTCAATTGAAAGAGCTTTATGTTCATTTATAGATTTTTTGATTAGCTCAGATATATCTGTTTTTAATAATGACATTTCACTTTTAATTAGGGCAGAGTTGGCAATTAGTTGATCATATAAATATTTCTGAGATTCTATTTGAGCTTTTAATGCTAAACTAATAAGAGGTGTATTCGAATCAACGTTATTGTGTTGTACCTTAGCGTTTTCTACACAGTCTAATAAAGGTTTTACAATCGTTTCGTGTTGAGCCAACTTTGCCTTCAACTCAATAATTTCCTTATCCTTATTATCTGAATTATCAATTTCTCTCTTCGTTCTATTTATATGGTCTAACAACGGTTTTACTATACTAAAAGTATAAGAACTGCACGTTTCCTGCAACTTTTTTGATGCTCCGCAAGACTGTCATAAATAATATATAATAATAATAATAAGTTATTTACACTTAGTTGCATATTGCGAGTTATATATTTTATTTTGATACTTACGTGATTATCAATAAAAGTTGATGCTTCGCATTTGGACATTATAGCACAGAAATAAAGATACAGCACAGTCACAGGAATTTGTATCTTCATTTTGCACATTTTATAATTAAAATGAACCGCATTCAATAAGGAGAAAAATATAAATAAATATTCAACTTTCAATTTAAATATATGAGTAGACTTAAACAAAATCTTGTTCATAAAGCAGACGATGCTGATAAGAGAAAATTATAGGTCAAAAGTAAATAAATATGCGATGCATTTATTTTTTAATTTTTTAGCCCCTTTGCTTATAAAAAAAGGCTAAAAGCGAGCTTATGGAAATGTGCAAAATCGAAAAGTATATAATAGGTAGAAATAATCATAAAGTATATATATTCTTGATCAGGACGACATCTCCGTCTGCCCGTCCGTCCCTCTGCCTGTCTATCTGTTGTGTCTGTCAGAGACTATAAGAACTGCAGCACTTGTACGCTAAACGAGTTGGTTTTAAATATTTTAAATTCCTCCACTGACCTCCCGCAATACTAAAGAAACGATTATTAATCACAATTTTAAACCAATCGTAGTTATTTTTAGCATATATAATAAATATGTAATTCTTGATCTACATTGTATATTTTTGTGAAGATTAAATAAAAAACACGGAATTGATTCAACATTAAGTGTCGCTTTATAGAGTGCGGGGGTGGCTAAAAAGCGCACTCAACAGCTCAAAGTGTGTGTAGAACTGTGTGTATGTTACTGTATGTAGCCAAAGGGGTTCACGTAGTCGACTACACTCGACTTTAGGTTTCTTGTTTATGTAAAATCTCCCAGAAATTGTTCACATTTATGCTTTAAATATGTGTGTAAAACGATTTTCCTAGTTGAGAATTCCGTTCTAACTGTTAACAAAATTTTACTCATTTTGTGATGACTATAGTATATATTTTGTGGTGAATTAAACGCAATCGAGGAAAGCAAATTAACAAAAAAAAATATATGAATTTTATGCAATTAGTTGCAATTTAATAAGCTTAAGTATTCATTGAAAGGAAAGCTCCTATAGTGAGCAGGTCTGAGACGTGCAAAAGTTGTTGCTGGTATTGGTTTTAAGAGTTCCGCAACTTAAAAAACTGTTAACAAACATTTTAAATAACAAAAACAAAAACAAGAAGAAAAACTTGTTCAACTGGTAAAATAGACTGGTCGAAAAACACACACACACAGACAGACAGACAGATTGACAGACAAAGAGATAGATAGACAAAGCGATTGATATAAAATATTTCGTTTTGTATAATTGCAGGCACAGCTCAGAGGGTAGCTGCCAGGAAACATCAGCATCAGTAAGTAACAGTAGTACCATCATCAGCAGCAGCAGCAGTAGCAGCACCAGCAACATTGGTAACCGCGAGGATGAGGATCAGGAAGCAGTATGCATGCCTCCATATTATCATATCACAATTCGTTGCACCCGTGAGATTGCTGGATTCAATGGCTTGAGCGAGGCCGTTAAACGTCTTGATTTTCGGCGATCTGTGCGGGATCGTAAACGTTTCCATTATATATGTGCGTTCCTCTTGTTGGTATCTAATAAGGGTATTGCTGGTTTACCTGGTAGTGCACAGCGTCAGCTACTCCAAATGGTTGAAGAGGTTGCCTCCCATGGTAAGTAAGCATGTTTTTTATTTGTTTTTGAAATATAGTTAAAATGTATATTTGTTTTTTTGTTGTATTGCAGTAAATGATAGTCAACAGCATCCGAATGTATTGCGCAGATTGGCTGTCAAATTGGAGCAAATTGTTAATCAGGAGAATCAGAAATGCTGGGGCAAGCCATTGGGTAGCACATACCTATGGCAGGAGCATATGGATAGAATAAAGCGTATACAGCGTGTGGCAAGTCAAATTGAGATTAGAGAATCAGATCCAGAGGCGACACCCAAATTGCATGAATTACCCGAGGAATGTGTACGCGAAATAATCTTATGTATTGCCGATCATCGAGATTTAGAAGCAGCTGCCGAGGCATGGGAAACAATGGCTAGATTAGTATCAGAGCAGCGCATATGGCGCGAGTTAACCCGTTTCCATTTCAATCAACGTCAAATAAATACAATACTAGAATTGGAAAAGATAAAGCGCATGGGCGAGAGCAAAGACTGGAAGCAAATTTATCATCAGCTTAGACGTACCTATGGTGTCAATGATGATTATCAATTTGCAGAAGTTTTGGCATTGTGCCGCTCATGTTGTTGCCTATTCTGGCCATCCGATGGTCATCCATGCATTGCTGACCAAAGTCCTGATTATAAACAGCGTGTCGAGGAGGCTGGCGGACAATTGGCACTTGCACAACCTGTGCCGCCAGCACAGTTTTTAAAGTACTTCTCATTGTAAATTCAAAGAAGACTATTATTAAAGCTGACCAAAAATTGTAACAGGGAGAGGTATAGGGACAGAGACAGAAACAGAAACAGAAACAGAAACAGAAACAAAGAGAAAAGAGAGAGAGAGATAGAGATAGATACAATGAAATACATTCATGTTTTTAAAGACAGTTTGTTAATGGAGAGAGTTGCTGCAAGGGTGCTTCACCTGACAAAAATGAAAATATATATATATATATGTATTTTATGTGTTTGTTAAAGTTTTAACGTTGATAGAGACAGATAGATAGATAAAGAGGGAGCAAGAAATGTGAAATATGCAGACAGAGATAAATAGACACAGGGAGAGTAACAGAGATAGAGACAGAAAGAATTTTGTTTAATAAAAGCAAAGTGATAAAGTTTTAACGACACTACTTAAAATTTCTTTTTATATATATTTTTGTGTTAATTAATTAAGAGCTCCTTTTTACTATAGCTTATTTACATATAAATATTTATATAGATGTCTGATCCGCTAAATGCTTGACTAGACTTTTTTTTTGTTTATAATATAGCTCCTTATATCCGTTTTTTTTTTTTTGTTTTTGTGTTTTGTTGTATTTAAATTTGCAGAATATCTTTAATGACAAATCAACTTATGGCATAAGTGAAAATATTTCTTATGGATATTAGGCAAATCAAAAAGCAAAAAGCTATAGCAATATCAAATGAAAATGCAAAACTATAAAGTATAAAGAATGCATCACATAGGTTGTGACCCTGAAAGACCTATCGATCTATTCCCAATATGATTTTCACAGATGCAAAAGGAACTGCCACAAAATAAGAAAACAAAACAAAGTATATATATTTAAAAGTGAATTCAAATTTTATTAATTAATAACAAAAAAAAACAAAAAAAAAAAAAACAAGAAAAACCATACAAATATATTCAACAACAAAATAAAAAAACAAACAAAAATTAAACAAATACGATTTGTTGATTTTAGAATTAGAAATTTTAAATGATCTTTTTAATTTTATTGTTTTTTTTTTAGTATTAAAATATAGTTAAGTTTATTGTCAGCTGCTTTTGGTGCTACAAACTTGAATCTAAGTTACCAATTTATACTTGCCCAATTGTTATTATACCAAAACTCTATTTACAATTATCTCAAAAACCTAACATTAAAGTAAAATTAAAAAACAACTGAAACAAAACAAAAAGCAATGCAAAAGATGCAATATTAAAATGCAAACAGAAATCATGTGATGTTGCAGGAAGCAAACATAGAAACGAATACACCTACCTAAAATAAAAATAAAAACAAACAAATGAATCTAAAACAAAATATTAAATATCAAAGTATTTACTAAATCATCATCATCAAATATATAAGTAAAATAATGTGACCCAAATATAGCATTAAGTGCATCACGATTCAAGCTTAAGTTATTTAATGTCTTCAGTCAGAATAAATCTTTTAAATATATATATATATATATATATATATATATATATATATATATATATATATAAATATATCCAAAATGCTAAATCCCAAGAAATATCTATTCTATTTTTGTTTCTTCATTTTAAAATAAAATCCAAAGAAAAACCGATTGCTTATAAAAAGATAAAAATAAAATTTAATTTAATTTAAAAAAATTAAAAAATCAACTATTAATAAAATCTCCCAGACAGGTTAAGTTCGATATACTGTGCAGGAAGTTAAATTTTTTTGGTTTTTTTTAAATTATCGAAAAAAGATTAAAGTGCAATCTGCTTTTAATTTACATTAGCTTTTATTAATAAGCAAATATAAACTATAAACGATTCAGTTTATTTTAAAACTTACAACTTTTTTTTTAAAATTTTGAAATTTTGCAGTTTGTCTTCTTTTTTTTTAAAGTCATACTCGGCTAACCTAGGCGGATTAGTTTATTAATAATATAACACACAAGAAACAACTAGCAAAGCTGTAGTCGGGTGTACCCCATCTCGTTGAAATTTATAACTAAGATAAAAAATTGTCTAGGTATTATGTGTACCAAAACAGAAATTCGATGTGTTGAAAATTTTGTTTGTGTGGCCAGTCTGTTATTGTACGTGCTGTAGTAATTTTTAATTTGGTTAAAGACCATCTACAGATTGAAGTCCAGAGCAGGACAGAGTTACGCATTTACCACTCACATCAAGTGGTCAGTCTAGCGATTTGGCTTTGCACCACTTGGATTCACCTAATTGGCTCAGTTGTACAGTTTACGATCAGCCGGCAAGTGCAAGCAAGCAGTTGTTTGCTTGCTGTCGCAAGGGTTTCAAACTTGGATATTGAAATTTGTTAATCGATGCCAGTAAAGAGCTGGATGATATAGAAAGTACCAGCCAAAAGGTAGCTATTATATCGGTAAATCGAGCAGCTGCCATAAGCAGTATTGCCAAAGCAATGCATAAAATACCACCAATTATGATCGAATGATTTAATGAAAGGAAGTTTATATAGTATTTTGGTGGAATCACGGATCCGTAAATCCACATTAGTTGTACCACCATCCATCATGATGATACTTCTTCTCGCAGTTATCTTCCCAACTATCATTGTTCCTATGATAAGTAGATAATTGTTGATTCATGTGACTACCTCACCCCTTAACGGCTGAAATGCTTTACTGATACAATATGATTTGCGGTATACAGGGCTCAAAAATATATATATATATATATATATATGAATATATAAAAATGAAATAAATAAAATATACTAAGTTAAAGAATCTATATTTAAGAATAAAGTAACTATATACAAATATGATGAATCTAATAATAAATATAACAAATAATTGCATATCGTAGTCATAGTTTCGGATATTATGCATTCATATGTTCTGATAATTATTTAAGTGTAATTAGGCATGTATATATTATATACACATTTGTGTGTACATATACATGTATACATATGCATTAAGAAACGTTGCCTTGTCAGCCTGGAAGATTTTGGAAGCATCTGCGAATGCTTGCAATGAATCGTTCAGGCTTCATCTCCAGCAGATAGCTGCAATCACCAATTGTCACCAGTTTATAAGCACTGACTACAACAAATTTTCCATAGGCAAATAAATATTTGGGCGGTTGATTCTTCTCTACTGTCTCTCTAGAAACGAATTGATCCGTGATTCCATCAAAATACTATATTAACTTCCTTTCATTAAATCATTCGATCATAATTGGTTGTACTTTATGCATTGCTTTGGCAATACTGCTTACGATAGTAGTTCTTATATCATCCAGCTCTTTACTGGCATCGATTAATACTATAGTGCTGTATTTGGACTAGTCTGAATTTCAATATGCCTGAAAGTATGCAATAAATTTTAATATCTAAGTGTAAAACCCTTGCGACAGCAAGCAAACAACTGCTTGCTTGCACTTGCCGGCTGATCGCAAACTGTACAACTGAGCCAATTAAGTGAATCCAAGTGGCGCAAAGCCAAATGGCAAGACTGACCACTGGCTGTAAGTGGTACATGCGTTACCTAGTCCTGCACCGGGACCTCAATCTGTACATGGTCTTTAACCAAATTAATAATTACTACAGCCCGTACAATGACATCGAATTTCTTTTTGGCACACATAATACCCAGACTATTCTTTATCTAAGTTGTAACAAGTAACAAAGTTGTAGCCGACTGTATCCAACTACGATTGTCCCTTTGCATACATGTATATGTTTGTTTTATAAATAAAATAAAAAAACAAAGCTAGTAAGAAGCATGTAGTCGGGTGCACCCGAAAAAAACGAAAAAAAATAACATCTACACAGTTATACACGTACTTAAGAGGGATGAAAATTCAAAAATCTAGACTAAACTTTGTATAGAACTTGTATAGAACGAAAGAAGGAACCTAGAATTTAAATTTGGTTACTCTAAGCTCATATAGTCTCAGAGAAACAGTCGTTTATACGGACGGATGGAAATCTCTAGCATAAAGTGAAAACTTACCAGAATTCTATATCTATATTTTAAGTCTTAGTCGAAATGCTTTTTATAATAAATAAAAATAAAATAAAATATATATGTAAAAAGCTTTTAATAAATGAAAATTTTAATAAATACAATTAAGGGCTGAATGTTGGAAAAAAGAAAAAGAAACTTTCATCAGGATTTCTTGGGATTTGCTTAAGGTATTTATTTGATAAGAAATGAAATGAATAAATGACTTTTGCCCCATGTATCTAATTGCAGGAGAGCAGAGAAGCATATCAATTAATTAGATTCCATTTTCGTATCGATATACTTACAATAATATAATGCTAGTATATGTAATATATATAAATATATATATATGCTCGTATTATATAAGGGGTCTCAATGTAAGCAGCTCATCGTCATCGATTCCTGTCCGCCCTCATTCAATCGGATCGAATGGGAAGACGCAATATCGTTTTGTTGTAAATTACATACTCGTTGGCTTCCCTTATTGTTTTGCTCATTCATTAACACCGAATCCAACCGTAGGCAAACCCATTGAGCAATGACTTGCCTGTCAACGATGACATTTGGCTTTATGCCCAAGGCGGAGTCCGTTACCAAGTCAAAGACGGAGACGAAATTCTTTTCGATGGGGGTGGGTGATAATTGGTGTGCGCGTGTGTCGCCGTTTGCTTCTGGTGTCCTTTTGTTTGTATACTTGTGTATGTGTGAGTGCGTGTATGTGTGTATACTCCTTTGTAAAAAGAAAACAAAAACCAAAAAAAATAACATGTATATATATATATAGATATATGTAATGTAAAAGGCTGCCTAATAAGATCAGACGAATGGGCCGAGATGGAATAGGTTTATATAAGTACGAACAAACATCAATAAGTGCCATGACGTTTGACATTTGCAGAGCTCTTAACTCGTCCTCTTGTACCATAGTTGTTGTTTTTACACCCTGTTGTTGTTGCTGTTGTTGCCGTTTATTGTTATTGTTCCTGTTGTTGGCATTTAAAAGGTTAATGATGCCCACTCGAATGGCCACACAGGAGATGGCTGGCGCGACGTCTGGTGACGATGATGACGGGAATGTTGATAATCTTCGAATGCAATTTCCACAATGTTTTCTGCTTGATCACTTGCACTGATACTGACTATAGGTATATATATATATATATATATATTGTATATATGTATTGTATATATATATAAGTTGGGTAAGAGAGTGGACTGAGGCTATCTTTCTGCGAAAGGCCAAGAGAATATGTGTCCCACTGTGTTTGTTGTCAAACAAATCATTTACAGATCTTTTAGCTTGTACTCGCACAACACACACAGCACACAACATACAGGCGTAGGTGTGAGCTGCAATTTTCCAAAGAAAAATGTAACTGCATGAAAAATTGTAGTCGCACTTGAGTTTTGATTAATTTATTGCCCTACCGTGTACAGATTGAATATACTCAACTCAACTCAACTCAACTCAACTAAACTGAACTGAACTGAACTGAGCTAAACTCTGATTCTCTGACCAGGGGAAAGGTTAAATAATATCAACTAGGTAACGGTAGAGCCTCATAAAACATAAAGAAGAAGAGAACAAAAAACACTATTCAACATTGTTAAATTCTACGGGCTGTTGCATTTCTTATATATATATATATATATATATATATATGTGTGTGTGTGTGTGTTTCACTGGCGCCATTGATGATAAATAGAAGTAAAATAAAAAAAAAAAGAAAATTGACGTTATAAAAGAATTACATAGAGTAAATCATAAAAAAATTAGTTAAGCTATAATTAAGTAATTAAATATATTATATATATATATATAAAAATACTGTTATAAAACTTAATTGTTAATGCGAAATAAATATGTTTTTTGTTTTATTTTATTTTTATTTTTATTATATTTAACTTTAGGTTTGTTGCATTTTGGCTTAAAGGCAACATTTCGTATGGAAGTTAAATTGTTTTTTTTTTTATTAGTGAATGAAGTTGCTGGTATTAAATAATTAAAAAGTTTGCGATTTCGGTTTGAGAAAATGCATTTAATTTTCCAACTATATTTCCTATGCAAGAATGAATGAAAATCTCAGTTTGCCAATGTACTTTGGTCATTTTGTTGTTGCCTGTCAATTTTAGCAGGCAGCTTCTTCTTGCTTGGTTTTGGTTTAGGTTTCGGTTAGGTTAGATTTTTTTATTTTCTATTTTTTTTTTTTTTTTCTATGGATGTACATTGTGTAGTAAAGTGTAGGTTAAGGGAATAAGGTCAAAGGGGGCAGTGCCAAGAGCAATTCGACTCAATTATGAGAAACGGATCTGGATTCTAAGCTTGGCCCTGCCGCAAACATTCGCATCAATTATGCATACGCCAACGCACTTGGTATTTGGCACACACACACATAGAGCAGCTGCAGTCTAAGCTACACTCATACATAGAATGGAATAAAGGCATGAATATATATAGACAATGGCCTGCAGCAAGGACTACTCCTTGTGCATCCTTTTTGCTGGCTAAAACCAACAGTTTACCGCATGGCAAATTCGACGAATTTCCTGCGGTTTTCAAGCATTTTGGTTCGTTGGTTGCTTGGGTCAGTTGCAACTTTGATTGTTAGTGGGTAAAGCTGAAGATGAACAAGAAGAAGATAGTGGAATGATAATGGGTTAGGCAAAATGAAAAAGGGTAAAGGGAAATTGTTGAGAATTGTTAGCAGCAAACAGTCAGTAGCTTGACCGCAACAGCATTGGTCGAATTCAATTTATTGTAAATGGCAAAGGATTTGTGTGTTGGGCTCAGGATTTGTGCATTGAAATCGTTTGCAGCTGTGCGTATAGTTTGCTGTTGCCTAATTTTGGAAACAGTTGCCTTCCCAAAAAGCTTTGGGACTCGTTAACATGGCACATCCGCATGTCAAAAATGTCGCACAAAAATCAAAAATGTCGTCAAAGGGGCACTCGGACAGGCAGATAGACAGGCAACCAGACAGATAAAGACAAACAGACGGACAAATGAAACAGACTGACTGACAAACAGACAGGGAAAACATACAGACATACACACACACACACACACATACGCATACGCATATACATACAGAAACGTACCAGGAACCCAATGTGTTCGAGGCCCTCGGCCCTCGGCCCAGACCCAGACCCAAGCTCCACAGCGCACCATACAAAACCCAAAGCGAGCCAACCAAACTCAATAGCAAATTAGCAATTCCGATGCGGCCATTTATATTGTTTATTCTTATTGTAGTTGTTGCTGCTATTGTTGTTGCTGTTGTTGTTGTTGTTGTTGCTGCTTGACTGTTGCTGTTGCTGTTGCTGTTGCTGTTACTGTTGCGGTTGTTGACGAACAGACGATCGCGTTTTTATTTTTATTTCATTTTCTATTTGTATTTTTTTTTTGTTTTGAGTTTTTTTTTTGTTTTATTTTTCCTTTTTTTTTATTTTTATTTATTTTTGTTATTTTGTATTTTTTTTTTTTTTTGCCTTTTTGTTGTGCACAACGCTTGAAATAAACGCAGTTTTTTTTAAATTATTCCGCTCTGTAGTTTGAAACGATCGATGTTCTCTGTTATCAAGTCCCGACCTGAGCTCGAGCTAAAGCTAAAGCTAAAGCTAAAGCTAGAGACCGATTCCAATATCGAGTCCGAGCTCTCAAGCTGAAGGCATAGACCAAGCCCCAGTTCAATGCAAATTAGCTCTAGAGTCAGGGAGCAGCTGGGGCAGTCGGGGCATTACAATGTCTAATGTCTGCCTAACAGACTCTCTAACTGACTGAAATAATGACAGACTGATACAATGACAGTATGACAGCAAGACAGTATGACAGTATAACAGACAGATAGTATAACTGACTGATTGACTATTTGACTGATGGTAGCAAAAACCAATACAAATACACATATACACATATACATACACATACTTATATTAACTCGCACATTTGTCAGGCCCCCAAATACTAGAAGAAGTTAAAGACTCATTTCTATAGCAAATGTCGGTAATCAATAATACTCGTACTCAAACTCAAACACAAAACAATTTTCCAAATATATATATATATATATATATTTCAGTCATGCAAACTATCCCAAAAAACAAACCCAGAAATATTTGCGTGCTTTGCATTTCTTATATATATATTAATATATATATATATATATGTTCATATATATATATATATATGTTCATATATATGATATGTCATTAAAAGCTAAACGAAATTTGTTATATTTATAAAATTTTTGGGTTTGTTTATTGTGAGAAGTAAGCAAGTTATCAACTAATTGATGGATTAATATATTTCTTTTATTATTATTATATTTATTTTATTTTATTTCTTACCTAGATTACACACAAAGAACATAGATTGTTAGGCACCGTTAGGCGCCAGCAATTGCTACAATATGTTATATAAGGCTGATACCGTTGAACGGATAAACATCTCTGGTAATAGATAGACTTTCACTTATGCTGTTTGTTGCATGTTTGTTATTTGTTTGTTCTAAGAACTTGGCAACTATTTTGTTGTTTTTTTTTTTTACCTGCTGCACGTGCAATTTCTCAAGGCAACAATGCTGCACTTGTCAGTTTCTGGGAAAGGTCAAAAGGTTGTAAATGATATTGTAGTGTTACTTGTTGCCTGATTGTAATCGATTGATCTTATGTTATTTTGGTTTTTGGTTTTTTTGGTTTTTGCTTTTACTTTTTATATTTTTGGCTCATAACTCAATTAACTTGAAAATTGTTTAGACAAACTACGTGTGTTGTATGTATATATATGTGTGTGTGTGTGTGTGTGTGTGTGTGTATGTTTATAAGGTAGAATTATATGTATAGTATCTCTCTATTAGAGAGGGTGTTCATTATAGTGTGACCACACCGTTAACAAAAGATAATACAATCAGTACAGGGACTTCCGTTTTAACTGGAAGCAAATGAAAATGTGTGGAAAGTGTTGTTCCTGTATAGATTTTATGGTGAACAAGTGTTAAGGATGTGCGTGACAATCATTATGGAATGTATAAAGATGTGTCACGTAGCGGTCAGAGGCGTGTATATCCATGGATTCCATGTGAGAATTGAGACGTGTCTGCAGCAGTAGGCAATACTGTACAGTTACAAAACAAACATAACATTTATCTGACTTAACTATATGTATATATATATATATATATATAGATAGATATATATTTTTATATATATCCTGTTGATTGTGGCATGTTTTTTAAGTCGGAAATTCGAAATTTATCATAGACTCAACTTGGATTCTATGATGTACTTTCCCCAGTTGCTTTTACAATTAAGTTTATCCTTTTACTATTTGTATATATATATATATATATATATATATATATTTGTATATTTGTATATTTGTTTTATATAGTTATATGTATGTATCATAAACAGTAGTTTGACTTATAATGAATATCGTAAAATTACCAATTTCATAGCTCATTCGTTCTCCGACTTCCATTGGCAGACCTTAAATTTTATGATGCTTATAAATTGATGTTTAATGGTGCCCCTTCTCATAACTGGTTGTAATCTATATATATATATATATATATATATATGTATATGGATGTTATGATCTTACTTAATCACAACTTTCAATCACATAATGTTGTTCCTTTTACTTTGTTTTGTTTTGTTTGTTGGTTTATTATCAACATATTGTCATATCGGGATAGGACATAAAATCAAAATTCAAACATGTTCCCCAAACATTTTTTGTGTGTTGCCATAAAATTACAAACTATGAAAGAAATTAACCAATCAATGGTGTGTGTGTGTTTTTTTTTCTCTTTTGTTTGGGTGGCGCTGCGTGGGGTGTACCCCTGCCCTCCCTACCCTCCCTGCACTCAGTCTACCCGTGTTGCTATCTTTCTCTTTTGATTCATAATTTTAACAAGTTGGGTTTTTATTAGCTGCGC
Organism: Zygothrica quintamaculata; assembly: GCA_037044455.1. Taxonomy (NCBI): domain Eukaryota; kingdom Metazoa; phylum Arthropoda; class Insecta; order Diptera; family Drosophilidae; genus Zygothrica; species Zygothrica quintamaculata. The sequence goes on from JBAMBS010001034.1 coordinate 109,360, forward strand.
ATAGTAATTTTTTTCTTTTTTTTTTTGGCTTATTGTTTGTAGTTTTGGCTTTTAGCTTTTGGTCAAAATAAAAACAGCAAAACGCTTGATAATTATATATAAAACGTCTAAGTAAAAGTTCAATAGGAAAACCTCTTATACATTAATATATATATTTATATATATATGACCCCAATGAAGGTTGATAGCTTGCGATGATTAAAATGGATATTACGAGCATTTGCAGTGACAACTTCATAAAATACAAACAGATATTTTGAGTGTAGGAAAATTTATTATACCTTTTCTTATTTTTTTGTGTTGTGTCGCACACAAAAGACGCACAGGAAGTCGTCTAAAAAAATATCCAGCCGAACATAAACATATATCAATGAAGTTGTCCTGCGATGGCGAAGGCGAAGACTTCTAGCCGAATGCTTGCCGTGTGTCCAGGATGCGCTTAAAAAGAAATCCCTTCCGTTTGCCGCTGGCCAAATGAGTTGAACTTCCGTTGCAGCGCGTGGCCGAGTTGTCTAATGCCACGCCCTCCACACCCCAAAAACAGAAGAAAAAAAAAATACCCTTCAAAACGCCGCAACACCGCAACAACACCCAATGCCCATAGCCCATAGCCCATAGCCCTAATGCAGTTGTTGTGGCATATAGTATATACTATACTATTTGCAGTATACTACAACAACAACAGCAACAAGAGTAATACAACAACAACTTGTATATGCGACAATGTTTGTATAAGTATCTGGCAACAACTATGCTAATCGATGCAATGCCAAACAGGGGCAAGAACCAGAGATGGGAATGGAGAGCTGTATGATGTTTAGATGATGATGTGTATGCATTAGGCTAGAGGGGAGAGTGAAGAGTGTGCTGTAGATATATATATATATATATATATATAGGGGCTAGCAGACTAGTAGTAGAAGTAGTAGTCGAAGTAGGAGGAGGGTGTATATACTATCAGCTTGTCTTACCAAGGCGACGCCATTTGCAGTTTCACACTTTTTTTTGCCAATGGCTCGGACCATTTTTTATGGTCAAGCGTGCCAAATTTGTAAAATGCGTCAGAGACAAGTGTAAAGTAGATTTTGTTGTTTATTGTTTGTTATTGTTGTTGTTGCCATTGTTGTTTCTACAATTGTTGTATTAATGATGTTGTTGTAAGGCTTGCATAATGGCTGTCAGGCCTTTTGGCGTCTTTGGTCGTGCGCCCCTTTAGAAACTCTTCATAATTTGTGCAATAAATCAAATGAATTTCACTCAAAACAATCAAAACTCAAGGCGAGCAGCCAATTATTAACAAATGCCTTAGCCACAGCTTAAAAATCACTGATACAAACACCAAGCAACAACAACACTGAACAACAACAACAAATTAAACATATCAATAAAATTCGGCACGCAAACAAGCGATTGACACGCAAAAACACATTTAAAATTGATTAGCCAGCGGTCAATCTAAGTATTGAAATGGTATGGAATGGTATCCACCTTTTAAGCATAGAAGATGTCTAGACACACAAATGGCTACAGTGTGACATTTGCCCCAAAGGCCTTCATATCTCTCTCTCTCTCTCTCTCTTTTTCTCCATCTTGCTCTCTCTTTCACTTGCTTTGTCTAAGTTTATGTTTAACATTTATTTGGTGTATCTGTGTCGCGTGCTATAAACAACAAAACATAATAACAACAACAACAACAACAAAACTATAGCGTTTTGGCCAACAATATTTGAACATTTTATTAAAAGAGAAATAATCACTATATACAAATTTTAGTTAAGAACGAATCATCAATGCTCTTTCTTTATAAAAATATGTGATAAATATGAAAAAGTAAAAACTCAAACTTAGATTCAATTGTTGGCCAAAATTTGCATAGAATTTGCCTTAAGTAAAGAGTTTTAGCAATTGACAAAGAATTTTAAAACATTTGTTAAGAAAACATTAAGAAGTGTATATAAGTTTTATTAACAACGAAATGGCAATACACTCTCGTTATCTCTCTCTCTCTCTATATGTATAAATAGTAATTTAAAGAGTGTAAGTCTTAACTAAGTTTCTATCAATTCAATTTCAATTTTTCAATGCGTTGCTTCAACTTCTTTTATAGCTCTTAAGTTTCGATTGCTTAACAAAGTTAATATGCTTTTTAGTTAGTGTATTTTAACATGGAAAACTTTAGGCTGTCTCTAACTGATAAGCAAAAATGTTCGTTGTATGCCGCGGGCCTCTTAACTAAAAAAAAAAAATAAGTAAATATATATACAAAATAAAATATAAAAAATAAAATGTATTTTATAGAATGTCTGTCGTTAGTTGTTGCTTATCGGTTTGGTTCAGTTTGGTATATTGGGCTTGAGTATGGGTTAGGGTTTGCGTTTGGGTTTCACTCTCAGTTTCTTGGGCAAAGGGGCATAATTATTGGGTCAGCATTGGAGCTACGTGCGTCGTCATAACGGACGCAACAGCTCAAAACTAATTTCAGAGCCTGCTCTCTGGGGGCAATTTCCAGTAAAAGCAGCGCATCTTTTGCTTTAACTCAAAAAGTTTATGTTGCTCTTTTAATTTATATATATATATATATATATATATATATATATATTTTGTTTTATTTTTCTTTTATATATATATAAGTTTTTTTTTTATATATATATTTTTATTCATCTTTGTGGCATCTTATGATTTATTAGCTTTGATCAATTTGATGGATATTTTTTTTTGGCAAAGCGATCGATCCACTGATTTGGGTACTGCCACCAAGTGTAGTATATACTATATAGCATATATATTTGTGTGTGTGTGTGTGTGTGTGTTTGAGTGTAAGAGTTTGTGCCTCTCTCTACCTTAAGGGCTTTCCAAAAAATGCTTAAACCAATTTTCACAAAAGCGCGCTTAATTAAACGGAATCTCTGACTGCCTTCCGTCTGGCTTGAATATGCCTGCTGCTTGCTGCCAGCATCAGCATCAGCATCAGCATCAGCATTAACATCAGCAACAACCTTAGGTACCAACTTTAGCTTCTGCTGTTACTACAGCTTCAGCTACAGCTTTAACTTTAGCTTTAACTACAACTACAACTACAACTACAGATTCAGTTTCAATTTCAGCTTTAGCTTTAGCTTCAACTTCAGCTTCAGTTTCAGCTTCAATGGTGGTCGTCGCCCCAGAGACACGATAAACGCGTACAATTGTTTGCACTTAAGATTTTTACACATGATTCAGTTGCCAGTTGCTGGCAGTGACTGCCTGGAGTCCAAGTCCAACTTCAAGTCCAAATCGAAGACAGAAACAGGGAAAATGTTGAAGTCGAAGTTGAAGTGGAAGTTACAGCCAGATTTAGATTTAAAATTTGAGTTTCAAGTTTGAGCCACAGTCAGAAGGAAGAGCTCAGTAGCTTCAGTTGCTACTATCCATGGGCTTTTGTGTCCTGGCAGTCATGTCTGCATATGTTGCACTGGCACTCAAATCACAGGCAATGCAACAGCTACTAACACAACGAATCAGTAGCAGTAGCAGTAGGGGTACGCTGTTGTTGTTCTATCAGATGCAATATTTGCTAACGAATAAATTGGCATTTCACAAGTTGCCCTGACAGACGACTGCCAAGTGAGTGCCTCCTGGCTGACTCCTTGGCTGAGTTGGATGGCTATTTGGCTGGCCAAACTGGTTGGTTAGGCTTGCCTGGTCTGTCGATTACTTGGCTTGGAGTTTTATACCTTTTAACCAGTAGGCACTGCCAGTGGTAATGCTTGTGCCTGTCTCTGCCTCTGTCTCTGCCACTGTCTCTGTCCCTGTTCCCGTTCCTGGGCAGCCAACATGCATTGCAATCATTTTTGTTGAATCTAAAATTGACGCATAGCGGCTATGACTTCGTCATTCTTTTCCTGCATCAGCTACAGCTAAAGCTACAGCTTCTGCTTTTGCTTTTGCTTACTGCTACTGCTGCAGCTTTGTTGCAACATCAACTACTGTGTTACGCGGCTGCCAACCGGGCGGTTGTCCAGCTCTAAAATGGCCAGAGCGTCGCGCATTATTCGACGACATCTGAATCTGATTAGAGGCTCAAGCAGAGGCAGAGGAAACTCGTCGTCGTCGTCGTCGTCGTCGACGTCGTCGTTGTTGTCGTCATCGCCTTCGTCTTGGATGTTGTTGAAGTTGACGTTGACGTGCAGCCTCACAACAACAGCAACATAACAACAAAAATTATACCGAAGGCAACTGGCAATTCAAGGAACAGTAACACATCCCTACCCCCACGCCCATGTTGCACACTGGTCTTTAAGTAATTGAAATTGTGTTGCAAACACTTTTAATAAAGTATAAATTTTTAATATTCAAATTAAAATATAATTAAAATAAATCTTTGTATATGGATTAATATTCTTTATAGATCGGTTATATTATATAATTAAAATCAACAATTTATGGCAAGTTGGTTCCACTGTAGTCGAGGATGTGGGGGCTGATTGTTGCAGAGCCTTTGGCTGGCTGCCTGTTTTACTCGGAACTGTTGCCTGTTTCGATATGCCCTAAACAATATTTTGTGCCATTTGGTTGCACATAAATTCCATGTCATTGTCATATATTTCTGCGCCTCGAAGGAGTTTTATATTTTTTTTTTTTTTGGATTTTTTTTGGGATTTTTGTTTTTTGTTTAAATTGTTTATAAAATAAAAATGTGATCGCTTTTGTTTCTGTTTTTCCTTTTTTTTTCTTCTTTATTTTATACTTCTGTTTTGTTTTGAACTAAGCCACGTTTTGAACTTTGCATAAATTGACCTCAGTCGGCGTCGCTGTCGCTGTTGCTGTTGCTGTTGCTGTTGCTGTATTTGATATTGCCATTGCCATTACGATTGCCATTGCCATTGCCATTGCCATTGCCATCGATCGCTGCTTGTTCTCTCTCCGTCTGTGGCGAATCCTGTGCATAATCGTGTCCTTGTACAACAAAAGCAATTGCTACTGTTTGCCGCATTTGCTTCTTAGTCGTGGTCATCATGTGGCATATATCATGTCGTTGCGCCGCAGCCAAGCAATACCAGACGCTGCCACGCCCCCGCCACAACAGTTGCGCCTGCGCCTGCGCCTACTCTTGTGCCGCTGCCTCGGCCTGTGAGCATTCGATTCGCTAGCAAGTCTCGAGCCGCCTTCAAAAATTTACATAAAATTATGCAAAATCATGCAATGCGCTTAGTGTTTGTTGTTTGCCCCTCCCCCCACACACCACTACTCCTGCTCTCCTTATGCCATATACTGCACTCACCTCTCGCCCTTTGCCTACTTCACATCTTTCTCCTTTAACCAGATTCAGACAGCCGTTTTGTGCCTGAGTGCGCCCGTTTTATGAATGGAATCGCTAGTGGTTGATGCTGCTGCTGATGCTGATGCTGATGCTGTTGATGTTGTTGGTGCTATTGCTGTTGCTGATGCTGGTGCTGCACAAGATGAGGATGCGGATCGAAGCAACTTGGTTGGCCATGCCTGCAACTTGTTGCCGCTGTTGTACATTAATGAAATTTGTTAGTATCACGACTTTTATGCCTGCCAAGTTTGCTTTTGTTTGCCAGTTGAATGTTGTTGTTGTTGTTACTGTTGTTGTTGTTGTTGTTGTTGCTGTTGTTGTTGTTGCTGTTCATTTTATGTCTTTTTTGTTGATCTTCTCGATTTTCGATCTGTGCATTAAATTAAAATATTTATGATATGAATACAAGTACTTTGCATAGATTTGCTGCGGTCTACCTGTCGCAAGATATAGATTTTATTTTTTGTTTTTATTTTTTTTTTTTTGTGTTTAGTTCTTTAAATCTTATCAATCGATAACACAATATTCTATAATTCGAATAGTATTTTTAAGTAAACAATTTTTATTCTGGCAGCTCTAAAGATTTTGATGTTTTGTTAAGAGATTCTTTTAACTAATTCTAAGTGTCTATCTCTAATATTTTAACTCTAACACATTTTAGATATGAGACCAGCTGGTCTCATTTTAGCTAAAGCTAATTATATTTATCCATTATATGTTTCTCATATTTTTTATATATTTTTTTTTAATTAAAATATAATTTGATTTAAGAGTGCTTTTAATTGAAGATAAGTAGTTTTTAGTCTAGATTTCTTTCAGTTTTGTACAATAATTCAAAATGTTCCGATTTACTTTGACTAATACAGTAAAGTCTATAGAAATTAACAATGTATTAGGTCAAAACGTTAACAATATTCTCTGTAAGATATTATCGAATTTACTGTAGCTGGTAGTCTTTTCTTTATGGTATACCCAAAGTAAGAAATAGATTTTCTGATATTAATAAAATTAAATTAATCAATATTCAAAGAGTCAAAACATCGATATATCCAATGAGTTCTTGTAGTCGGATATTGACTATAACCTTCTTATTTTAATTTATTTTCATTCGCCTACATAATATGGCGCCTACATAATATATGATTTTAATAAATCTAACAGTTCCAATTATTTATTTATTTATATATTATTTTGGATTTTATATTATCAGCCTAAGGACGACCCAAGTTTCTCTGGGTACACGTTTAATGTACTCAATATTTATTTAATTTTCTTAAAATGGTTTGAATTTGAATTTTGTTACAAATTCCTCACATTTTCTGTAATTGGGAAAAGTACATGAATTTTGTCAGACATTTTCAGGTAGTTACCAAAAAATAAAAAAATTATAATGTCGCCGACTCTATTCCTCTTTTAAGCTTGTAAACTTCCTTATGTTTTCCCTAAAAAAAAAAATAGAAAAAAAAGATGACCCACAAGGACTTCGCTAAGTTTCTCAATTACGGATAACTTTTAATGGGGTAAACAATAGTTACCTAAATGCCTATAACCAATTGAGAATTATAAGTTTTTTTTCGATTGTTTTTTTTATATGTTTGTCATTGCTTTATACGTCATATTATTTATTATAAAAATAAATTCCAAATTTTTGGCTCTGAAAACATATTCCCTAGAAAGTCATAGCATGCCGCCTTGGCTGGGAATCGAAGCTAGGATCCCGTGACAAGGATAAACTGTTTGCCTTATTTTCTTTAAATATTATTTCATTTATTTATGAAGTTGAATGCTGAACAATTCTTTCTTTTTAACTAAAACTAAGTAGAAATATATGTTTAAAATACATATATGTGTATAATTATAATATATTATAATATAATATATACAATTATATATATATTCGTTGACAATTTCTGGTTGATTTTTGAATTTGGTTCAAGACGCTTATGCGATTTATATCCCGTTTTCTATCTATATTTCTACCTATATATCCAACTTATTAATCTCTTCATTTATTTTATTATTTAATTTTATTATTTTCCTTTAATTTTATTCTAAAAAAGTAATAATAAATAGATCTTTTTAATATTTAAAACTTAATTTATTATTATTAATATTTAATAAAATAATAATTGTTAATTTTCGATATTTTACGCGTTGCAAATTTGTAGCATACTTTCGAGGGCGAACTGTGTATATATACATATAAATTCTTATGTTTGGAATATATTTTGTATTATCATGATTGTTATTTGTTAAGTCTTGAATTATTTTCATATACATATAGATATACTCATATATATTTATATATATAGTATGGTTTGGAGCTCATATATAAGTAGAGATAAAATGATATTGCATTAGAACTGAGAATGGAAGCCAAAAGAACTTCAAGTTACTTGGTACGAGTAGTTTACTGATAGTATCTATTTTACGTACAGCTGCAACAATTGCCTCATCTTTTTTTTTATATTCTTCCCTTTGCCCCAAACACAAGACACACCACAATCAGAGAGGTATCTTAATGTTGTTGTTGTTATTGTTGTTGTTGTATATTTCAGTGCTGTTCTTGCAATCGGATCCAAGAGCAACTGTTGCAAACATACAAAAGCCATGTCAATCAAAGTTTGTCACAACTCGCAGTAACAGACGCAATTGCAGCCGAAGTTGCTGTTGCTGTTTTGCTGTTGCTATTGCTGTTGCAGTTGGAGAGCAACCGTCGCATCGACGCATTTAATCGGACTTTTTAACATATCGATCTGCGGTGGGGGCAACTGCAGTCACACCATGCAACATGATACAGAAACTCACTGTTAAAGAAGAAGAAAATGAAAGAAAAACCCAAACTGGATAGCGTTTAGCCAAACGTTGATGCGTATCTGTCGCGCTCTAGGGATGGGGATGTGAATGTGAATGTGAATGTGAATGGGAATGAGAATGTGGATTTGGATTGGATTGGATTGGATTGGATTGGATTGGATTGGAATGGGTATGGATGTGGATATGGATGTTGATATGAATGACTATAAGTATGAGTATATATATTTATATATATATATATACGGATACGATTGGGTTGTGTCTTTGGGGTGTTGGATGTTGCAGCAAAAGAGGCAACTGCTTTTGGTTTAAATGCCGATGACTTTTGGGCTTATCGTTTAACAAACGACCCAACCAAAAAACTACAGCAACAACAACCAATCCACATGCGTTTGAGTATCTTTTGTATGATCATAGCCAGGCGTTACTATACACTATAAAGGGCTATATATAGTGATTGTGGAAGGGGTGGAGGTGGGGGGGGGGGTTGTAGAGTGATGGTGGCAGATGGAGGGGCACAAAGTCTATCGTGTAATTTATGACAATATATTCAGCGTTAATGTCGCTGGTCGCATCGTTGATCGATGTCTGTCACTCGGGTCTCTCTGTACGGATGCTGACTGCTTATATAAGTGTCAGTACCTAGATTGTTATCAGATCTGTTGTCCCTCCCCAATGCCTTAGCTGTGCTCAAAATCAACAGCAACAACAATGATGACAACAACAACGACAACAACAACAACAACAACAACAACAACAACAACAACAACAACAACGACAAATACAACAATATACTCATACTTATATACATACACATATTTGGCACCGCCAGTTGAGCTAAGCTCAGCCCAGAAGCCCAGAAGCCCAGAGTTGGGTCCAAGTTTGATTATCGCTTGGCTGTTGAATTTTAATTGATTTTTGATCCGATTTGCATGATCTAGACCGACGTTGCCTAAAGAGGCCAATCGAGCGCATGTTTTATGGATGTAAAAACAATTGCTACATATTCTAAGTGGGGTTCGTGAATTGCGCAAGTTCTGCCGCGATAGGACAACGCATACTCAAACTTATACTCATGCAATTATATACAACAATTTATATACATATTTATATATATATATATAAATATATATATATATATATAAGTATACATATATGCTTTGACAAGCAGTACAAGTCTGAGTATATATCCTATAAAACAGTCATTCTGGTTAAAATCAAAGCCCAATGCCAAAAACATTCAAACTTAACAATAAGAAGTCGCTATATGAATGCCCTTAGCAAGGACTTAAACCTTGCAAATGACTACCTCAGACTTCTGCGAATACTTTGCTATATGTTTTGATATATTTTTGAAATGTAAATTATGTCTTTAAATCGTTTTCCCTTTACCTTAAAACTTCTCTCTAAATTTGCCTATATTTTGATATAGAACTAAATTATAGTTTTGAAATGGAATGAATGAATGAATAGCATAAATAATTATAGTATTAATTATATATATATATATATATGTTAAGCATACATTTTATCTGTTTAATGTATAGTGCTAGTGTTACAAAGCTGTTAAGAAAAGTATAGATATATGACTTGTGTCAAGGGTATTAAAAATGTTGTCCATATAATTTATGCACTGGCCGTTTTGGCTGGCAGCGCAAATAAGGGCATGTCTGGCCAGTGGCCATCAGCTGCGATTGCAACCAGGACATGCTTGCGATGCATGCAGCAATGCGGCAGCTCTTGGCCTTCAATTAAACAGCAACATACAGCAGCAGCAGCAGCAGCAGCAGCAGCAGCAGTAGCAACAACAGCGGCAACAACAACAGCAAAATAAAATACAATAAATAACTGGACAGGCCGAGCAAATGAAGAGATATAAACCAAGTCCCACTTCGTCTTTGCCAACATCCTCGTCCATGTACCCGTATACCCTTTGTCTGTTTCCCGTCTCCGTTATCGTCTTTGGGGCAGTGTCTGCGTACGCAAAACTTATGAGGAGGCCAGAAGAAAACCGTGGCCAGAAAACGCCCTAAAACGTATATTGGATGCAATGTTGTTGTTGTTGTTGTTGCTGTTGTTGTTTTGTTGTGGTTGCTGCGTTTTCGCACGCATTGCCAAACGGTGGCCACTGCCAGGAGGGGGTGTGGCAAAGAGGGCTGGGCAGGTGGACGGCGGATCGAGGTGATTGCTGGTGAAAAATTCCGTTTGTGACAATGATAAAATAGTTTAACCTCGGCAAAAATCGCGTTTTGAATTTGAAATGCGATTTTTTGTTTTTATTTTTTTGTTGTTTTTCTTTTTGTTGTTTGTTTTTTTTTTTTTTTGGCGTTTCGCTTCAAAAATTTATTTGTTGTTGTCGCATTGGGCACCGAGACTGTGAGCACCGAATCCGGGCTACTGTTGTATAGTTTAACCCGTTGGCGATGGTGCCTGGAGGTGGTGCTGATTTAGCTGTTGTTGCTGTTGCTGTTGCTGTTAATGTTGCTGTTGCTGTTGCTGCTGCTGGGCATTATTTGGTGACAGTAGCAAGACGTGGTCGTCTGTTGTTGTCGACATCGTCGCAACGTCATCGTCAGCGTCGTCCAATGTCTGTCATCCGCTGTTGATGACATCTGTGGAGGCGTCAATGCAAGCAAGGCGTCGGTGCGGCTCGGTTTTGGCCACATTCGAATACATTCGGGTTAGGCTAAGGTGAATATAAATGCTGCTACTGACAAAAAAACTAAAACTTCAACTAAATTGAAACATTAACTAAAACTTCCAAGCCAAAAACTAAAATTGGGAAATAAAAAAATTGTCTGTAAATTGGTAGAGAAATTTCTAAATAAAATGCCAAGTTAACTGAATAGAGAATAACTGTAATAAATATTAACTATTATTCCAATATAATTCATGTTTAATTTGAAAAGAAGCCAACAAATTCTAGAATAAAACAAATAATGAAAATGATTTCAAAATAAAATTGAAGCTGCAATAAAATTAAGCCAAATATCAAAAAGTTAACAAAAGCTGTTGAATATATAGGAAAACAATAAAAACAAGTTAGTCAATAATAAATAAGTCAAATACTATAAGTTAATGCGTTGATTTAAACGTTATTTATGCTCTTGCATGTTTATTAGACTTGTTTCATTAAGGCAGAAGAGCAACACTTTTAAATTGGCAATTCCTTGCAGACTCAATGAGTATGTTTATAAAATGTTGATTGTACGGCGTGAGATATTCCCCTATATTTAACCCATTATCCCCCTAAGGTACGTGCCTGCACTAACCGGTACCGCTCATCCGTTTCCATTCTCTTCCCTACTCCATTTCTGTGTCATTTCGTTTGTGACGCGTCGCCATCGTCGATTTTGCTGTTGCTGCCGATGTTGCTGCTGCTGTTGCTGTTGCTGTTGCTGTTATTGTTGTTGTTGTTGTTGTTGTTGTCGTTGTCTGTTTCACCGCATTAAAACCAGTAGCTCCAGCGTTAACAGAAGCGGGTAGCATATCATAAGTTGAAAACATATTTTGACTACGAAATCAGACTGCGATACGGCAGTGCAAAATCTGGCTTCTGTTCTCTCTATGTGTATGTATGTGCGTGTGTGTGTGTGTGTGTACATGTATATATGTATATGCAATGACAATATAAATAAAATAATTGCCGACATAAATAAATTCAAAACTCTTGTACTCGTACACAAAATGTTTCTAGACAAAAAATAAAAAAATAAACGACCAAAAATGCTGCTAAAGAGCGTTCTCTTTGTGTGTCTGTGTGTGTGTGTGTGTGTGTGTGTGTGTGTGTGTGTGGTGCGTGGTACACATTTTATCATTTTAAGTCATTTTAAAGTTTTTGTTGTTGCTGTTGCGCTATGTGGGCAAATTGTTAATGGCATTTTGCATACGCAGACAGAGACACAAAGGCACAGACATAGGCAGAGACATAGATTGAGACAGAGACAGAGACAGAGATAGATAGAGTTGGGTGCGGACATGGGTTGGGGGTGTGGGCATGGGTGTACTAAAGTGCAATGCTAGCTTTCATTGTCGCCCAAAAAAAAAAAAAGAAAAAAACACAAACACACACAAAAAATAAAATAAAATATATATATAAAAAGCACAAAAAATATACAAAACGAAAGACTTAAGACACGAACTTGCCAGGCAACTGCATTGTTGAGTCGCTTTGCTGGCGGCGCGTGTTTTGGGACAAATTCTATTTTTATAACAATTTAAATTCAGGCAATTGTCAAGGTGTGTTAACCACAACAACACAGACAAAACACAAACAACAACAACAACAATAGCAGCAACATTATGAGGCAGAGCAAGACGAAAAATTATGTCTGCATTTTCGCGCCTGTTTTGTGGCAAATTCACAACAATTGCTGCTATTATTGAGATATGTTAGTGTATGGAACGTCTGGTTGGAACGCTGATTTATAACTATGGAATGTCTGTCAAGGGCGTGGACAGTTGCCTTCATGTTGTTGTTGTATTTTTTTTTTGTTATTTTAAAAGTTTTAGATCGTTAATCGTCACAGATACCATGAACTGAACTAAACTGAGCTGAGCTGGGATGAGCTGCATTAACTTCCGCTTTTTAATTGAGTTCTAAATGTGTGACGCCTTCGTCCAGGCAACATCAGTATGCCGAAAAGATCATAAAAATTGCTCAAAATATGCGAGTAAAGCAAAGATCTGAGCTGAGCGATAGGATGGATGTCTTGAAACGTGCACAAGTAGCCATCAGAGGAAGTTTGAATTCATGCATATTAATTAAACAGAGATGGCTGCAATCAACAGTGTGAGTGCGAGTGCGAAAGAGAGAAAGAGATAGATACAGATATAACCTGCGCTATAAAAACAAGCGGCAATTTTTGTGAAACTTGGGGGAATCTTTGAATTTATGCAGCTAAATTGAATATAAAATTGTTTTTTCTTTCATTTTTAGCTTTGGAACCATTTCATTGCCGTGGCATGATTCTCTTTTTTTTGCGTTTAAAAACAATGTTTGCACATTTTTCGCACATTAAGCAAAAGATTAACACTTGAGTGTTGACTGTCCGTAAGCCATAGCCATAGTTATAGCCATAGTCAAAGACAGTCAGTGCCTGACATTATCTTTGTGCATCTTATGGATAAGATTTGTGGGCGCACAGTTGCATGCGGCTCAATTTGTTGCAGCGCCTCTTTATGGCATTGGTCCCAGTCCCAGTCCCAGTTGCAGTCAAAGTCCCAGTGGCAGTGCCACTTTGAAATCAAATTCTGTTGCTGCCTGATAAGACTCGTAAAACTTGAACAGGTTACGACAGCACAAAGCATACTACATGCTGCATACTACATGCAACAGCGGCATCAACTCTCTTTTAATGTTGATCATAAAATGCCAAGCTAGCAACTAACACTGTCCCCAATTAATTGTCTTTATATCGCTCTTTTCTTACTACTCTATACCTCTATATATATACATTTATTTATATATATATGTGTATGTATTGAAGTGTGTGGGTTGCAGTTGTGTTGGTGTTTAGGACTGCAGGTAGGAACCAGTTCAGTTATGTTCAACAAAGGAAGTAATGAATCAATTCTATGCGCCAGCAACAATCAAAATCCTTCATTCTTCTTGAAAGAACAAAGAATTGCTATAAAATATTGCGTCCTTATAACCTTGCTACGTATCCTTTAACCAACTATACCAACAATTGAAATCGATTTATATATATTAGTCGCTTTAGGTTATAATCTAAAGTATGAAAGTAATATCAGATAAGTAAAGTTATAATAGAAGTTTTTTTTATTATAATTTTATGTATTACAATATCTTTGTTAATCACTTATATATAACTTATATCTTTATTATTTTAAATAAATAAAATATATAATAAAAAATAAGCAAACACTTCTGGCAATTATTTTTGCAGCCAAAATTTGTGAGCAAATTTTTCATTAGATTTCAACGCATGAAAAGGATATACAGGCACTGAAATATACAGGATTAAGTAACGCTAACACTTTGCCAAATATTTTTACTGTTATTTGCTTTTTAACTGTTATACTATACTATTTCTATTATATAAATATATTACCTCAATCTGAGAATACCACAAAATCAGCGGCAAACGTTAAATTAGTTGAAGACGTAGAACGCTTTGTGAGAATATTCCTAAAACTATTTGTAAGCGATATTAAATAAAAATAAAAATAAGAATAAAATTACAGATTAATGGTATATTATGATTTATTATTGGCTGTATTTCAAAAATATTTATAATTAAGTAAAAGAAGTGTTAAATTTGTATTACAAAGTAAATAAAATAAAAATATCTAAATATGTATTGAAGTTTTTTAAAAAGCGCAAAAGTGTTTTATAATTATAGAATTATATATAAAGGATGATTTCTTTTAAGGCTAGCAATTCTTATTGATAATCAATATACTCTACCATTTTATCATAGAAAAATTTAGAAACGAGCAACGATTGCAAATTGTTGGAAACTATTATCAAAATTCGTGCTCTGGGATAAGATGACGTTCCGCTGCTTTATCAAAAATTTGTTCTCAGAGCATTTTGAAAGAACTTTTCCTATAATAATACATATTCAGAATATTACAATATCAGTCAAATAAAACCGATTTCTTACTTCGGTTGTTATTGCCTACATAATATACCTTTGAACTACAGTGAAAATTTTAGTAATTCCATTTAGCATATTAATAACTGAAATGTTGCTGTTACTGATAATCTGAGTAAAAAGCAACAATTAAAAAGATTTTTATAATTTTATTTATTATTTATATTGCTATATTCTTTATATTATATCAAAACCTAAAGGCTCTAGTTGCCACTAGCTACATGTTTAATATACTTCAAATTTACTTAAGCAACAAGCACAAACAGTACTTGCAAGTTGCAACTTGCAAGTTGCAACAGAGCATCATGAGACGCACTGAATACATTCTATTATAATAGTCTTTATAATAGAATGTACTTAGATAGTAATTGGAGTGTATTTATTTATGTAAAACAATTTAGTCTCCAAGATAAAAAAATACTACCGAAGATACGCCAAAGTAAGAAAATTACTTGCTTTGGAGTATCTTCGCTAGTTTTTTTCCATAATGGAAACTAAGTTGTTTTACGGATAACTTTAAACGGGGAAAACAATAGTTACCTAAATACAATCTGCCTATAACCAATTGAGAATTATAAGTGATAGAAAAGTAGGTAACAGGTTGAACTAATCTTTTGTGATACTATAAATAGTCTAATATATTCTTGATCAGGACGACTAGCTGAGTCGATATAACCATGTACATCTACCCGTAAATTTAGCGCGCATTAGTATGTAGTGTATGTAGGCAAAGGGTTCTCGTAGTCGGCTACAGCTTTCTTACTTGTTTCCCTTCGTTTTTTGCTTTCTTTTAATGAAATAAAATGAGAATTGCAAATGAAAGTCCTAAGGAAGTTGCCTGGCGATTCACTTTCTAAGAGAAAGCTCTATTGGATAGCTTAAGTGAAGGTATTAGTCATTGAAAAGCTTTAGAGAGTGTTAGCAAACTTGTTAATATTATGTTATTATCCTTCCCTGTAAGTTCTGACAATTAAGCTGAAGATCTTAAGTGTTTCTTCTTAAGAATTCCATCATCGTTTCCCAGAGAGAGCTTCCTCTGAATATTATAATCATATTAGCTACTATAATTTATATTTACAATCTGTAATTATAGTTAAGTATATCAGATTGTTATAAGTGTGAATTGTGGGATTCATATGAAAAGTTAATGCAAGGTTGCTTAATGCGATTTTATAGAGCAACTGCATAATAATATTTAATGTTATTTCAAAGAAATATTGCAAAAATTTGATACAACAACAATAATGAAGAAAAATGCAAAATAAAACTGTTAATTGTGAATTTTTTTTATGTTTATACGTAGCTATAGTTGTACTACAACGTATATATAGATAAGCTTTGATTTTGAGCAAAATCCATACAAAATTTTGGCTTGTTGCATTTAAAATGCTTTCGTTATATGCGCCAATTAGACAATAACTAATGAATTTATTGTATGAGTTGTGTGTATGCTGTTGTGTGTAGTGTGTTGTGTGTTGTGTGTTGTGTGTTGTGAAGTAAATCCATACATACCACACATATACAAGTACATACATATATTAATTTTAATTGCACATCAACAACAACAACAGTTTTCTCACACACAACACACAACACAACGCGTCTCTGGCACTTGCATGAGGTGCAGCAATTAAACAACAACGGGCCAACACTGCCTTATGTTTCTTCAAGCTTTTCTTTTACTGATTACTATATTTTAAGCATTTAAGCCAATCAAAGCGTTGGTGGATGCGGTGGGTGAATGTGAGGGGTGTGCAGTTGAAGGGGAGTGGTTGAAAAGGGGATATGGAACGAATAGTTGGGCGAAATCAATTGGCATGCGAAATATTTTAATACACAAATAATGATTCATTGTTGTTGTTGTTGTTGTTGTTGTTGCTGGCCATGAATGTTGTTTATGATTGTTGTTGTTGCTGTTGTGCTTAGCTTTTGGTGCAAAACAACAATATATTGCCAAAAATAATATTATTGTGAACATAAACAATTAGCGTCTCGAATTATTGAAATATTTTTATTTAATTTTTTTATGTTTTTTTTTTTTTGTTTGTTTTCAATTCACTTAAAAGGGGAGCAATAGACATGATGGAAAGGCGTAGGGGGTGTGGTTGTTTGAAGCGCCCTTTGTCTATTAATGTTACTCTCTCAATGTGTATGTATGCGTGTGTGTATGTGTGTGTATGTCTTATGCTTGTTTTGCGTTCTTGTAGCTGAGGTTCGTGAGCGGATTGTCTAATTGGGAAGCGATTCAATCACGTGCAATGTCGACAATAGAATCTTTGTCGTTAAAGTTTAACGATTTTTGACGTAGCTGCAGGTGCAAACTGTACTCGGAGGTATGTTAATATGGCCGCCATGGTTAGTAGTAGTTGCTGTTGTTACTCTTGTTGTTGTTGTTGCTTTGGTAAAGAGCAATGAAAACAAAGCGAACGGCCAACGGCAACAGCTATGTATATATATTATATATATATATATATATCTATATATATATACATATATACATTGTGTACATATCAAAAGCACCAAAATACACACTCAAGTACACGCACACACACACACGCACACACACACACA
Source organism: Zygothrica quintamaculata (assembly GCA_037044455.1). Taxonomy (NCBI): domain Eukaryota; kingdom Metazoa; phylum Arthropoda; class Insecta; order Diptera; family Drosophilidae; genus Zygothrica; species Zygothrica quintamaculata. The sequence goes on from JBAMBS010001034.1 coordinate 126,667, forward strand.
CACATACACACACACACACATACAGGCACACTTGGGAGGCAGTCAGTGAACTCGCATGGCCGCACGAATAACGTTTCGTGACAGGCAGCGGCACAAACACCAACACCAACACCAGCAACAGCAACAACACCAACTACAATTGAAGGTTGAAGTTACATTGGTTGTGCGTGTGTATAAGTATTAGTGTGTGTGTATATATGTGTGTGTGTGTGTGTGTGTGTGTGTGTGTGCGTGCATCGCCATTCGGGCGTACCAAAAACACAAGCGGAGGCCACGCAGCAATCGACCCAAACCACCCGCCCCCTTCCTTTTTATTGTTGTTACTATTGTTGCTGCTGTTGTTGCTGCTGCTGCTGCTGCCACTCTTTTCTCTTTATATGCATTATATGCATTATTATTACATTATATTATTATTATATTTTTTTTTTTTTTAGTCTTTAGTTTGTTGGGGCGGTTTCAATGCCTTCGTTTTGATTGAGGAAATCGTCGCAGTCGTCGCTGTTGCATTGAAAATTTAAGTGAAATTTTCTTAAGGCCATTGCCGCAGCAAATGGCAGTAATTTGTGTGCAACGAGTGTTACTTCAAAACAAAAAAAGAAACAATAGACTGAGACAATATAAAATAATCAATATACATATATTTAACAGTTATTAGTTGTACAATTTGGTTAATATTAAAATGAAAAAAAAATTGGGAGCAATATCTCTACACTGATTGAATTTAGTTTTAAATATAGAAATGGAAACGCTATAACTGGGTATATGTGTTGCCTACAAATCAGTTGATTAAATAAATAATTGCATGCTTTGTTTATCATAATGATATAGTGGCTGATATAGCCTGAATTAATATGAAGCCGAAAGAACATGCAAGAAAAACCTAAAGGGAAATGGAAAGAGTTGATAATAAGCGTAATACAAACTATGTTAATATATACATTTAACATATTTTTGCAATAATTTAAACATACATATACATGTGTATTTATATATGTGAATTCTGTTTAAATTGTGAAATATTATATTTATATATTTTTTCGCATTTTTTTATTTTTTTTTTTGTATAAAATTTCCAAATAAACAAAATGTTTTGAAGTCAAACGAATCATTTGACTATAAAGACTTAGGCAACAAACTTGTTATCGGTCAAGCTTTGGGTTATATTATTGATTACAAATATCGAATATCGTATGCCGTATATTTGGAGCAACTTCAATGTGAAACGAATGACTTAGGCAACGAACTTGTTGTCACATGCAAAGAGCCGAATTGTGTCTATTTCTTTTTTTTATTTGTTTTTAGTTTTTTTTTTCTGTTGTCTTATTTTATTTTCGATTTTTATTTATAATTTTTTTTTGTTTTTTGATTTTTTTTTTTATTTTTTGGTTTTTTTTTTTTTTTTTTATTCACTTTGACAAGTTAGCTTGTAGGCTTGATTAGAGTGTCCGCTGGCCAGATCCCGCCGAGATGTCTGTCAGCGCAGCCTGAATGCGGGCCCCATAAAAATTAGCTGCGCCGGCTGCTGTTTTTTATGGCGTTTCTCTACGATTTTATAACGCTAAATCTTTTGTATTTATACTCATGCAGCCCCCTTCACTCCTTCTCCCTATCATCTTCATTTTTGTTGTGTAGTTCTCTCCGATTGTATTGCTATATGTGTCTGTGTATATTTAAGCCGTTTCCTTCGACAATATTTTCAAATTAACAACATTAACAGCGACCTTTTAATTAAGTTTCTTCTCTCTGTCTCATTTGGCATTGGGAACTTTATTGATTTCTGTTGCTGTTGTTGTTGCTGTTGCTGTTGCTGTTGCTGATTGGCCGGTAAAGTTATTGGATTTTAGTTTTTCGGTTTTCAGTTTTCGATTTGGAGACATATGTGAAAGCTCTGTTACAAATCGGCTTCGTTAAACGATGTTAGCCCCCACACACCAGCACCAGCAACACCAACAGCAACAACAAACAGTAACAGTAACAACAACAGCACCTGCACCAGCAACAGCAACAGCAACAGCAACAATCAACAAACACCACAAGCCAGATAGCAACTAGCCTGAACCGCCTTAGCTTTCGCTCGTTATCGCTCTGACCTTTTGGGCCGTTCGTTTAATGGCCGTTTGCAGCACTGCCTGAAATGATAGCCACAACGAAAATCAAAACCAAAAAAACCAAAAACCAAAAAAAAAATAGAAAAAAATCTAAAACTAAAAAAACCAAACCAAATCTTTCCCATGATTGTCGCCAAAGTGTTTTCGTATCATACATCGACTACGTGTCTTTGTTGTTGTTGTTGTTGTTACTATTGTTGTTATTTGTTATTGCTGCTGCCTTTCGACTATTTTATGTATACGCGCCTCACATTTATGCTGTGCTACAAAGTCCCCACAATTTATCCGATACTCATCAAGTTATCCATCAAGTATTGCCCCTCTGCTTGTATATATATATATATATATTTTGGGTTTTATTTTTGTTTTTTTGTCTTTTCCTTTCAGCTTGGATATACTTGTGTGTGTGTGTGTGTGTGTGCGTATGTCTTAGGCGCTTAAAGCTTTTTAAGGGTTTTTAAGATTTTTATCTAACAAACTCGCTGTGCATACTTAATTATGTATTTTGAAATGTGAGACAGGTTGGTATAACATCAGGGCAACGGGCAACGGGCAACGGGCAACGGGCATTGGGTATTGGCCATTGGATACTAGGCAATGGGCAATGGGCAATGGGCAATGGGCATTGGGCACTGTAGTATATACAAAAAGGTATTTTTTGTTGCTGTTGTTGTTTTTATATATTTTAGACAAAGCTACTGTCGTTGACAATGGAGCACAAGTGAATTTGTGGGCAGGCAGCAGGTGCAGTTGTGTCTGCTGATTGTTCAGATAAAATATATAAGCAGCAAGGAAAGCATAAAGAAAACAATATATATATTATATATACAGATATATAAATCTACTACTTAATAAATCTACTACTAGTTACTGTTACATTTGCAATTATCTAAAAACTTGACGTAATATCTTGCAATTTTATTCGAAAAATAATTTTAATTTCTGTTTAAAATTGTTTTAAAACTTGTAATAATTAAGTAAATTGTTAGTATATATAATAATTCTATTGCATAATATACATATTTGTTTAAATATTTTAGAGGCGCTTTTTTGTATACTTTTTGCTGCAATATTAGAGAATTGATTATGCCTCAGAGGCTTGTCTTGGCTCTGACTAAACTCCAACAATTTTCAATCACGTTGCTCTCATTGCCCTTCAGCACACATTAAACTATTATGTGCAACATTTATTTAAACCAAACTGCAACGTTCTATGTTCATTCCCCTACAAGCCCCACCCCCCCCCCCCCCTTCCCCCCCAACACACACAAGCTTGTAGCTGTAGCAAGTTTATAAGAACAGTTTCATATTTTGCAGACGCCCTATTAAATAATTTATGCGCTATATTGACACTTGCTCATGACCTTATCGACGTCTTTGGCTACGACAACGATATCGTCGACATGGTCGTCTAGGCTTTGGGTATTGCTTGGCCAACAATTTGGCCAGCGGCACACTTTGGCCAACCAAAGAGCCAAAGAGCCAAAACAGAGTTGTGGCCAAGCGGCCAATAACAACAATTAAGCACATACGAGGGGCAACAGCCACATGACTCCATGAATTGTATTGTTGCCATTTTTCTTTATGGCTTTATGCGTTTTGGCATAGACTTTGCAGTTGGCAACGCAAATAAATCAATTTATTTCAATTATAATTATAGGTCCCAGTGCACAGCTTCAGCATTGAGCTTGCTGCTGTTACTGTTGCTGCTCCTTTCATTGCACTCGACGCTCATTGCCTCTCGCTGCCTCTCACTGCCTCTCATTGCCTTGCGGCCTTTACATACGAACTCGTATACTTGCAACAGGGATTCATGGCTTTTGGTTTTTGTTATTTTTGTTTAAGGAGCGCGTGGCCAACTGCTCATTACTTTTGCCGTGGCCCCCAAACCAGCAAGACGCCCCTTTTTGTTATTGAGGCGTAGTTTTGGTCAATTGTTGAAAAATGAAATGGTCTTGCACATAGTTATAGCTTCAATAACATATATATATATACCAATATACACAATATATACATATGCTTATATCTTGCATATTGCATATTGCATGCTGCATGCTGTATGTTGTATGTTGCATATTGCATCTGATATGCCGAAGCATGTCTGCTGCTGGCTAGCATTCATAAAAGCTATCAATATATAGGCTATATATACACACACACACATACATTTATATATATATATAAATTTTCATTGATTTCAATCCATAGAAACGATTCGTAGCTCTGGTCAAGTGTCTGTTATTTATTTTATGCGCTACTTCACAACTTTATTTAAATGCCTCAAGGTTTCGAGTGCTGCCCACTTGCAAATTATATGCATTACGCATACGCAAAGGTCCTGTGGAATGAGCAACAGTTGCAACCAGTTGCTGCTAGTTGCTGCCAGTTGTCTTTGCAATATTGTAAATTGACTTATAAGTAAAGGCTTCATATATATGTATATATATATATATATAAGTTGGCGATATTCTAAAGCAGATAAGTCTCAGAGAATTAATATAAGTTGAAGCTTTCAGAGTAATATTGAATTATGAGTCATTAAATATTGTATAGAAATAAAACTGATATCAAATGGTTTATAAATGCTATATAACAAATGAGTTCAAGTCAATATATATATATATATATACATATAAATATTATAAAATCTAGAAAGTAGCCCATAAACTTATTAAAGGCAACTTTGAAGCTATCAGCCAAAGCCTTAAAAGAAACTTCTGTTTAGACCAAGAGATTTGCTAGAACTTTAACTTTAACTGATTTATGCTATATATATATATATATATCTTCTTTCACATTTAATATGCATTACAACACAAACATTTAACACTCTCAAAAATGTTGTAAGCCTTTCTCTCTCTCTCACTCTGTCACACTCTCTGTGATATTTTGGTTGCATAATGAAATCCTTTTTGCTTTACAGGAAATTGTTGTATGTTTAAAATATCGTTTAGAATTTATGAATTGACACTTAAATTTTTATTGATTTGTTTTAATGTTTTGTTTATTTTGTGTGTGTGGAATGGCCAAGCGCCGCTTGCCCCCTTTAAGTATCGTCTATAATAGCTTACATTAAAATATTTGATGCGGGCTTAAGTTATTATAAGAGACGTTAGCGGGCTACTGTTAAATGAGCACGTTGCGGTTTGCCGGTCAGCCAGTTGGTGGCACTCCCTTCTAACAACACTTACAAGTGCTGGAAATAATCTAAAAGCCACAGCAACAAGAGGCAACAACAACAACAACAACAACAACAGAGAAGAGGCACAACAATAATAAAATTGAAACCGATCGTCTTTCAAAATGCGTGGCACGTCGCGCAGTTTATTAAAATAACTTGGCAGGCGGAGGGAAGTGGAGCCACATCACCTGCTATAAGAGTCGCGGGCAAGAAAAATTAGTTTAATCATAAAAATGCTCGACATCGACAGCGGCAAACAGCAACAGCAACAGCAACAGCAACAGCAACAGCAGCAGCAACAGCAGCAGCAGCAGCAACAACAGCAAAAGAAACAACAGGCAACGATGACTCTAGAGGCAGCTACCTGTTTTGAGCAAGAAGATGACTTCAATTAAAAGCTTTTAACAATATCACGTACGGCAAATCGCAGGAACCGTGCTGAAGTGGTGGTGCCGGTGCGGGGGCATAAGGGGAGCTGCCTGATTACATCACAACAGCATAGCGAAGACACAGTCCTGTGGCGGTCTCAATGAGTGCGTCGATGCGTCGTCGTCGTCGTCATCGTCATCGTTGTTCTTGTTGTTGTTGTGGTTGTTATTGTTGTTGCTGTTGTTGCTGTGTTGGTTATCAGGTGTAAAGCATCGCGCTCAGAGGGGCTGCAATGAAAACGCGTTTGGGTCTTAAGTCTTTTTTTGTTTTTTTTTTTGCGTTTTTGCGCTTTGCCTTTTTGCCATACAACATAAGGAGTTGCAGCGTCTGCCTTAGCTTAGCAGCATCAGTAACAGCAGCAGCTGCAGCAGCAGCAGCAACAACAGCATCAACTTCAGTTGAAGCTTATTAAAGAAAGCAGCCAACTGTGCTGATACCATCGCTCCACAGACAGCAACATTCAGATAGATAAAAGAGAGTAAGCGAGAGAGCGAGAGAGAGAGATAGAGAGAGAAAAGGAATATGAGATAGTGCAGCCTGCACGTGCTACACCCCCGCTAACCTGGCTTTTAGTCTTTTGCCGCATGCGTTGAAGATCAAAGCGCATTATCCTTGAGTCTGACTCAGACTTGGATCATGTCACGTTGGGGCGTCAAAACGTGGCTTTGTCGGCAGCAACTCTTGACGCTGTCACTGGCCAAAATAAAAATAAAACCAAAAAAAAAAAAAACAAAAGAAAAAACTTAATAACAATAACAGTTAAAATAATACGACTAAAAAATAACAACTACAACTTCAGAGTGCAAAACCAAAACACAAAAACAAAAAATAAATAAACCGGCAATGAATTTCGGCGCATGCGCAACCAGCGGCGACCTCCGTCAGCGTCTCGTTTCGATTATAAAAATTTCATTTATGTCTTATGGGCGATTTGCAATTTCTGCGTAAATTGCGACGCTGCTGCTGCGACAGTGACTGCGACTGCGACTGCGACTGCTACTGCTACTGCTTCTTCTTATGCTGCTTAACTGTATAATATATATATATATATATATAATTTCCTTCTTTTTTTTACGGTAAATAAAATGCCTCAATCATTTGGCGCGTGCGTTTTGTGCAATAAAAATGGCGTTTATGTTTCAATTAAAAGGCGTTGTCCAAATTGTGCAATTGAAGCTGAGTTTTATGTGTATAACAGCAGACAGACAGTAGCAAAAAACAAAAAAAAAAAGAATCCTTCTTCTTCTTCTTCTTATGGTTATTCTTCTTCTGCAAGAAGCAGCTGCATCCATACAATGCCAGTCGAGTGTTTTTTTGTCAACGTTTAACTGTAAGTTTTACGAGCATAACTGTTATCCAGACATCGCCTTTTGTGTTATACTTAAACTTTGCTTCTATATCATTATATCGTTATATCGTTATATCGTTCATATGATCTTATCCAGATAAAACACGTTTTCTTTTTGATTACATTTGATTAGAATATTGTCTTATAAAGAGAGAGAAAGAGATTATCTTATGCAAAAAAGTTTTTTTTTTAAACAACTTGCTGATAGAACAAACGTGTGGGTAGTTTTTGTATAAAGCGTTTCAAGTTAGATAAAAAACAACAGATAACAAAATATCACAATCTATTATTATTATTATTATTTTTTCCACATTAACTATAAGTCATCTCAGTTATGGATTGTATAACAAAATAGCACAAAAAATAAATGTCAATTCTTAAAAGTCAAAACATTTGATGGAGTGTGTGCTACTTTGGGCATCTTTACTGGATAAAGAACAGCTTTGCTTCTTTAGATATATACCTATATAATATCAAATTTATAAATATATATTTATATTGAACTTAAAAATGAATTCTTTATGAAATTTCAATCAATATTTATATATATTTCATGAATGATTCTTTTTAGTAACTATAATTGAAATCGTTTTTAACTACAGAATTAGTCTTTCAGCATGATGGCCTATATAATGCTATAAGTATATATGTATATATAAATATATATAATTATATACATATATGTTTATTAAACATATATTTCTACTTAGTTTTAGTAAAACAGTCAACTTCATAAATAAATGAAAGTATATTTAAAGAAAATAAGACAAACAGTTGAATATTTTGTTTCTCGCTCCGGCGACTCGTCACGGGATCCTGGGTTCGATTCCCAGCCAAGGCGGCATGTTATGACTATGTAAGGAATATGTTCTGAGAGGCAAACATGTGAACATTATTTTTAAAATAAATAATAAATTTATTATATATAATAAAAATATATAAATATAAAAATATATATAAATATATATATATAAATTGTTCGGTTGCATACAATTCAGTTATAATTAAATTATTTGTTAAAGTTGTAAGATTTTTAATCTTGAGTTTTAGGTTTTAGCTTTTAAATATTAATAAATTAAAATGGGATCATAAAAAAATATAAACTTTTGAAAACAAAAAAAAAATATTTTTTTTCACAATCATAAAAAAAAAGAAAAATTTGTAGTCGAGTGCACCCGACTACGAGAAACCTTTTGCCTACATACAGTCACATACATACATATATACAAAGTTAAGCTATTTCGCGCGACTTTTACGGACAGATGGACATGGTTAGATCGACTCAGCTAGTCGTCCTGATCAAGAATATATATAGTTTATAGTATCTCAGATGATGATTTCAACGTGTTACATACTTTTCTACTTTGCACAATCCAATAACTCCCTTCAAGTTTTTTTCAACGACAAAGGGGTATAAAATGAACAAGGAATTTCCAACGAATGTAAAGTCAATTATGACGTATAAAGCAATGACAAATACATAAAAAGCAATCGAATATAAAGCGATCACTTATAATTCTCAATTGGTTATAGGCAGATTATATTTAGGTAACTATTGTTTTCCCCGTTTAAAGTTATCCGTAAAACAACTTAGTTTCCATTATGGAAAAAAACTAGCGAAGATACTCCAAAGCAAGTAATTTTCTTACTTTGGCTTATCTTCGGTAGTATTCTTTTATCTTGGAGACTAAATTGTTTTACATAAATAAATACACTCCAATTACTATCTAAGTACATTCTATTATAAAGACTATTATAATAGAATGTATTCAGTGCGTCTCATGATGCTCTGTTGCAAGTTGCAACTTGCAAGTACTGTTTGTGCTTGTAGCTTAAGTAAATTTGAAGTATATTAAACATGTAGCTAGTGGGAAATAGCGCCTTTAGGCTCTGATACAATATAAAAAATATAGCAATATAAATAACTTTTCTTAATTGTTGCTTTTTACCGCGATTATCAGTAACAGCAGCAACATTTCAGTATTTGATTTTTATTATGGATTTACCAAAACTTTTCACTATACTTCAAAGTCATATTATTGTAGGCGAAAGATATCAAATCAAAAGAAGTAAGAATGCTGGGTATACACGATTAGGAATAGTTCCTTACCCACATACATAGACACTCTACATGCAATGTAAGCTGTTACGCGCGACTTTTAGCCAGGGTTGCCATTTCAGCCACTTAATGGCAATTCTAGCTATTTTGAAAACGGATTTGCTATTAAAATTTGAGAAATGCTATTAGCCAAAATTGTAGCTGTTTTTTGAATTTTCGAAATGTCATTTTTCTTGAGGAAAGTGGCTGAAAAAACTACTGATTTTTTGAGGTGGGGACCTTTTTTTTGTTTAGTAAAGAGAGTATAAATGGCGTGAGCAGTGCGATATTTTAAACTGACTTTTTTTTTAATCAACTCCTTAAGAATTTCTTGAAAAAATCACATTTCAGCTAGTTTTCTTTAGAAAGTGCTATCAGCCACTTTATCTGCAATATTCATTTTCCATTTGGCTATTTTCGTCCACTTTTTTGACACTTTTGCTCATGAAGTTAAGGCAATATAACATTACATTATACTTAATGTTGAATAACTTCTATGTTTTTCGTATGTTTTATTATATTATAAATGAATATATATATATAATCTTTACTTAATATATAATAAATTAGTTGCTGTATTCTTGCACGTAATACTTGCACAGCGCAATGCTTGCAGCAGAAAAACGAACTGAAAAATTACATAAAAATGTGTGGAAAGCGGGAAAAATTTATATATTTATTTTATCCATATGAATAAGTTTATATTCTAATAAGAATCAAAGAATTTTCAGTATGTTTATACATGTATATATTTATTGAATTTAAAATTAGTATAATAAAGTTCAAAATGGAAACCTCTTAAGTTGTTTACTGTATGGAAAGGGTTGTCTATTTTATATTATATTTGATGTTAAATTATATATACTCCGATTCTTATCATATTAGCATTAACTGAATCTATAAAATTCTTTATTTCGAATACCAAAGCAAGAGGAAATTAGGAGTTACGCGTTGTTTAGGAGCAGCTTTATAGGAGTTTGTACAAACTCACCACAAGCCAGGGGCCAACTGAATTTGGGTTTGTGCATAGGCTAAGGCAAGGGTTAATGGGTTAAGGGCTAAGGGTGAACTTCCGTTTCCGATAAGATCCACGTATGTGTACAACACAGGCAAAAAAAAAAAGCAACAAGAAAAAAGAAAAGGGAAAGAGAAACCGAAAAGAGTTGAGTGGCCTTTGATGTGTGGCAGGCAGCTCGCAGAACAAAAAAAAAAGAAGTTAAATAAAATAAAATAGGAATAAAAAGTGTCAGTCGGAAAAATGTGTGTCAGTTTTTTTTTCTTTTTTTTTTTTGTGCCGACCATAGCGCTAATGATATGCACCCCTGGGTGCAGGGTAGCCGCCACCCCCTGCTCTTCCCGCACGGATAGCAGTCGACGCATTTGTTTCTACGTAGGAAACAAACATGCGTGCCATGGTTGTAGTTGGAGTTGTTGCAGTTATCGTCCGTTTGATGTTGCTTAGTTGTTTTTATTCTCTCTTTCTCTATATATATATATATATATATATATATATATATGTATTACATGGCCTCAGCCCTCACCTGGACTTGGGTTTTGGGTACGAATTGATGTCTGTGTACTGGATATTGGATAATATGTTTGAACCTCTGTTGGCGACAGGAAAAAGCAACGAATGAACTCTCTTTTGATGGTTGCTGCTTGTTGGCAGCATTTGCCCTTTTGACTGCATTATGCAAATGAATTTCTAAAAGATTTTTATTGACATATGCTTCTTCTTTTTTGTAGTTGTTTTTGTTGTTGTTATTAATGTTCACTGAATGTATGTGTGTATGGCACTTTTTTTTATATATATATTTATATAAATGCATGACTGTATGTATGATATGTGTCCGTGTGGTTTCCTGTCGCTGTGGGTGTGAATAGAGTTAAAAAAAAGAAGATAAAAAAACTCAAATTTTCATATTGTTCATATGATGCAAGTAGGTTCAATCTTTAATGATTAAATGCCAACCATTAAATGGGTTGAAAGTGAGAGCATCAAATTGATGGAAAAAAAAGTGAACTTTATGGATATTTAACGATTTAATGAATAATTTATATTTCTATTTTCTTCTGTTTTCCCTTTTTCCCTTGCGCTTCTTCTGCTACTCTGTGTCTCTTCACTCTCTTTTTTTTTTTATTTTTATTGGGCATGAAAGTGGTTTTCCAACATGTCAACAAATTATTCAACCTTTTTATCAAAAGAAAAGTCTGCATTGATAATTAAACATACAAAACGCTTAATAAAAAAGAAATAAATATATTATTTTTTGAATTTTCTTTACTTTATCTTTTTTATAGCGAAAATATGTCAATTTCTCTGCGGTATAATAAAATATACATATATATATAAATATAAAAGAGAAGTGTAATATAAATGTAATAAAATAATCATAATATAAATGTATCAAAATAATTTGAATTAAAGTTAATTTAATTTTAAAAAAGAGAAAAAAGTATTTTTAAAATTTGCAGGCAAAGCTCAAATATAGACATAAATAATATATAGATTTTTCTATATTAATTTTCTTTTATTATCCAAAAAACTAAAATTGTTTTTCATAAAGAAATATTTATAAAATTCAAATAAAGAAACTGAATTTCCCACATTTTATAGTTAAAGCTTTTCTTTTATATAAAATAATTATTATATCCTTTCTGTATACATTTTATATCTTAATTGTTTTGCAAGAAATTTCTTTAAAAACTTTTTATTATATACATATATACAGTTACCCACAAATGTCTTCATACAGCAAGTAGTTTGGTCTTTATGGCCAAAAATAAGTAGCATTTAAGCTGAAATTCGAAAATTTTAAATGCAATCTTGTTAAATAGATATTTTTGTAATAATATAACGAAAAAAAATTCAATTTTATTGATTAAACTTTAAATTATAGCCTTAAAACTAAAAAAGTCATGATTTTCGCTCCACTTAAGTCTTCTTACATTTTATATATATGTATATATTATTTTGAAAGTTTCACTAAAAAGCTTATAAATTTATTTTACTATACGAAAATTCTCAATAATATCATTGAACTGACATTTAAAACAATTTTTCCTTCATTTAGACTAAACTAAAAAACTTTCATTTAGGTGGAGAAAATCACATTGTCTCCTTAATTAGTCCAGTCCATCCGTCCGTATTACGGACTCCGTCTGACAAATAAGAAAACAAAGCCCGCCGGATACACTCCACCCGTGCTTCGTACATATATGTTGAAATAATATGGGGTCTCTGAGATAGAATAAAACTACAGAAAACAGCCCAAATTCAGTATCATACAAATGTTACTCAATTTGGGCGACCCTCTTTAGTTTTATCCTACCTCAGAGACTACCTATTATTTTCAACATAAAACTCAATGGGCTTAAAGCAATTGTGAATTATATAAATGATTGAAAACTTTAGGTCGAGTACACCCGACTGTAGCAAAACAAAAATATAGCATAAAAACAAAATCTGTAGTAACAGCTTATCGTCAGAATATTATTAAAAATATTCTATTATAATACAGTCTAATATAGACTATACTACTTTATGCATAAGACTAAACGCGTAAACAATAGCTATGTGTTTAGCATTAGGGTAAAACCAATTGAGAATTATAATTGATTTTTTTTTTTGATTGCTTTTTTATATTGTCTTTACTTTCAATGTCATATTTCTCTTTACATTCGTTGGAATTTTCTTGTTCTTGTTCTTGTTCTTTTTTTTTCTATTTTTAGTTTCGCTCGCTAACACGAAATTTGTTCGCGAAACTTTTGATTTTTTTTTTGGCCTTTTTTGTATAAATTTTTATATAAAGAATAAATATCAATTTATTGCATAAAATAGATTAAAGTGAGAATATTTTATTATAAATATTATAAATATAAAATTATCTATATAAAAAAAAGAAATTAAATACTTCTCCAATAGGGTGCAAGGTCTGTAGCTGCAATTTTTCTGCAATTTCTGCGAGTAAAAATTAACAAATAAAAATTCGGCAAATTTGTTAAACTTGTTAACCTTTTAATGAAAGAACTGCATGTAATAGGATCATAACTGTTTCCCTATTCCTCTTGGCCCTGAAGTGACATTAACATACATAACTTTGCTATCATTCAACATTCAACCAACAACCAACTATTTAGCAACCTCAATGGCAACTGTTGTCAGTTGAGGAGCAGCACCCCATAGGGAAGCGGTTGTTTGTACTAAGTGATACAATATAAAAAAAAAAAAAAAAAACTATAAAATAGTAGAAACAGCAGAAGAGGTAGAGAGAGAAAAAAAAATTATAACCAGGTGTTGCAACGCTTTTTGCCGTGTTGTTTCCGCCATTCGCCAATATTTCACGACCCTGGCGGGTTGCCTATGGGACGCAACGTGAACGTGTCACAGCGACGCGGAGATAAATTAGTTAATAAATAAAAAAAAAAATAAAAAAAAAAAAAGAAAATGAAAAAAAATAAAAAGCTAACTAATTTGCATATTTGCCCTTTGCCTTTGCATTTGCCTTTGCCTTTGCCGCGGTCTCATTGACAGTTGAGCGTCGCACGCTCAATGCCAAAGCCAATGAGGCGCACCAAAATGCATTTAACCCAACTGGCGTTACCCCAGACACAGTGAGAAAGAGACAGAGTGTGAGGGAGAGGGAATGCATAGGTCTAGGCTCTGTGTTTGAGTTTAGATCGAGTGTAAGTACATGGCTACAACAATTGCCATTTTGTGTCCCGTTTGCGTATTTTATGTTTTTTTTTTGGCGGGACGCAAATATATATATTTTTTTTTTTTACCTTTTGCCTAAACTAATTTGCATATGACAGCGATTCCTGTGCGTGTCTATGTGTGTGTGTGTGTGTTGGAATTTAGCAAACTAGTGAAGCACTTATGGGGTTGTCTCTGTGTGTGTGTGTGTGTGTGTGTGTTGTTAGGTAGCGAAAGTGAAAGGATAAAGGCCAAAGGATAAGCGCCGCGGCCTGATTGCAGCGAAAGACTTTAACGGCCGTTCTTGCATGCAAAATCGTAAAATTGCATAAAAAATTTTCAAATTGCCAAAATCGACACGAAAAAAGAAACACAAAAATGATAAATGGTTCACAATGGTTGCATCACGATGGGAAATCAGGGCGCTAAGGGAATATTATTCATTCATTTCATTTAAGTTCCCTTTTAGCTCTATAGCTCTTCAGGTCTTTAGGTCTTGAGGTATTAAGGTCTTCAGTCTTCAGGATACATTCTTCAAATGGATTTGCCTATGCAATTTGCCTACGTGAGCAGCTTGTTTGACCTTGCCAAAAAGGGGTAGCCCAAAGGGTTGTACTTAACTTCATTGTTGTTGTTGTTGTTGTTGTTGTTTGTTGTTGTTGCTGCTGTCATTGTCTTGTGTAGCTTCTTCATAGCATTTGCTTATTGTTTATTGTCTCCTCTGTGTGTGTGTGTGTGTGTGCGTTTGTCTGTCTGATGAGTTTCGTCTTTTCTTTTTTGGCGCGCAATTTTTCTTGTTTTCCATACGTAGCTGGGCATATGGTAAAGAGTTGACCGACTGTCTGATGGGATGGTTGTTATGTTGCTTTTGCCTGTTGTTGTTGTTGTTGTTGTTGTCTTGTGTTTTCTTTAATGCTGCAGCTGAATTTTTGACATCTCTAATGAAATATATTCTATTTGCAAATGTGTTTAATGCTCTACGCAGGGCAATGAAGTTGCCAATTAAGTAGGGATTAGATATGCAAACATTCCCTCTATATCATTCACCCCATATCAAACGACACTATATATATTTATATATACGACAAAATCTGTGCGAAAAGATGAAAAGATAACTATGAACATTGTGCAAGTTGCCATAAAGTTAAGTTTAGATATAGAAACTCTTTAATCCATTGACTTAATTTTGTTTTTATATAAAAAATTCCATTTAAAAGAGTCTTTCTTTTTCACTCTCACTTTCTCTCACTCTCTCTCTCGCTCTCTCTCTCTCTCTCTATGTGTGTGTGTGTTATATTTAACTTAATTATATTGTACAATAAATAAAGTGCTTTAAACAAGACCAGTTTATTTCTGGTCCTCAGATTATGCCACTTTAATTACCAAAACAGATGCCAAAGTTTTTATATTGTTATTATAAATTTGTTGCTTGTCTTGTTGCCTATGTGTCTGTTGTTGTTTTTGGTCCAAAACAGGCACACAACACACACACACAAACACAGACATGAAATTAATGCAAAATAAAAAGAAAAATTATGCTAATAATTATAAGCAAGTGCGCCGGCCAGACAATGAGGTGCGAGAGAGTCAACGCCGGGCCGAACTCCGACCGAAGCTGAGCAGCGGCACAAGAAATCTTAATACGAACGAGTATGCTCGACATTGAGATACTCTATAGATATATAGATATATAGATAATATAGATAATAGATAATGAAACACAATTCAAATCATAATGCAACAAATTTGAATTATGCTAAGAAATTTACCTAAAGTAAAGTGGTTCTTGGGGGTGGATTGGAAGAGGGATATATATATATAAAGCCAAAGGATATAAGTTGCTTAACATAAATAAATAATATAAATTCATATTAAATTATGTATATATGCATATTATATTATTATATAAAGATCTACTTGTTGATGTTTAATTAATGCCATGCAGTTGGCAAGTTTTGATCAAGTTTGAATATCAATGTGGAAAGGATCAAAGTGTCATGCTGTCAGAGTATCATCCTGATGACTTTTAAACTGCATAATTATATCCCTTTTAACACATTTACCATTTGAGCACGAGGTATTGAAGAGAGACAGCGAGAGAGAGAGAGAGAGAGAGAGAGAAGAGAGAAAACATTTTTATACTTATAAAAAATGCAACCAAAATGCTAATCGAGCTCATTATCAACCAAATCAACGGCGCTAATATTCGTAGCAGGGAGACTGCCACACACACACACACACACACACATACACATACATATACATATACATATACAGAGAGAAGAGATCTTCATTCATAAATACAGCGCTTAGTAATTTTTTTATTTAACATATTCTGTTTTTTTTTTTTTTATTCATGCTTATTTTTATTTACTCGCATGCGGCGCATAATTATGCAACAAGTCCTTTCATGGCCACAAAACCAACGCGGCGCGTGCGCATTTAGCATAATCTGTTGGCCAGGGGAGGTGCAGGGCCAACAGTTGCCGGTGCCAGTGGCAGTCGTAGAGTGAGCAAAGACTATAGCATATCAGTATGTTGTGTGTGTGCGAGAGTGAGAGGGGCTAAGCGACTTGCAGTAAATTGTAGAGTGAGAAATAAACAGGATTTTTTCGACATTTGAAATTTAAATAAATTTTTTTTTTTCTCCTTTTTGTTTTGTTTTTTTTTTTGTTTTTTTTTTATTTTTCTTATTTTGCTTTTTAGCGCCGCCGCCTAATTATCATGTAAATTTTGCCCAAGGACCGTTGTTCTGTTGAGTGACAAACTTTGACGACTGTTTAACTCGGTCTGCGGCTTATTAATTATGCCCAAGTGTGTGGCCAAAAGGACACACACACACACAACACACACACACACATACACACATACACACAACACATAAAGAAAATGTAAACAAAGCGATGCAAATAATGTTGAACTTGTCGTTGTGTGTGTGTGTTTGTTGTTTATGATGGCGTTGACCTTAGTTTGCATAATTTTTGACATAACCTGAACGCTTGACCTGCCGCAAGAGTTGTGCCCATTATAAGAGAGGGCGAGAGCTGTGAACTGGCAGACACATAGTGCAAGGACATTTTGGTGTTTCCCCCCTTAAAGAAAGAACACAAAAAACAAAAATGCAAATAAAAAAGGATTTAATTGAAAGCAATTGTCTTAGATAAAACTACAAAATTTGAACACTTCATTTCATTTTGTTTGCCTTTGTCTCGACTTGAGCAACTATTTAGATAATATATAACTATATATTAATGGATTCTGGCAGACAAGGATTCATTTATGAATATAAATATATATAGAATTAATTTAGAAACTAAATAATATGAAAACTTGTACTCAGTATTCAAATTATTTCAATTTAAAATATATGAAAATCAAAGAGAGAACTTCTAGTTGCTATGAGCAGTTTTAACTAGCAGATAGAAAGTGCCAGTTAAGTGAGTTGTAGTATTTAATATATAAAGAAAGAAGCATTGTCAGATCGAGAATAAAACCATATATAAATATCTGTATAGTAATAATCAGCATAAGTCCAGTTAAAAACTAAATTTTGTTAAATTTTTATGTTTTAAGAAAAGTTTTATAAAATCAAAGAAAATCATAAATTGCAAGTCAAAATATATACTTAAAATTATCCATATATATGTATATATATAATATATATTTTCTGCATATAAAAATCAAGTTAAATGTATTGAAGAATTGACAAATAATAGAAAGAAACTTGTAATTCTACGCTGTATATATTTAGGGTTTAGGTGTAACCTTTTTGTTAGATATTTGTCTTATTTTTACTATGAATACAATGGGTTTTACTACTTGGAACTCTGTTATTTTTGACAGTGTAATGAACTACTGTCAGTCTGTTAAAGTGCCGGTCTCACCTAGGGGCCATTCTCTTAAACATTGTGCAAAATATTTTGGCCACTTTAAGTGAATGATACAATGGGCATAATGATGTTTTATCTTGGACGCTTTACTAAATCAAAACACGAATAACACTAACAATGACAAAAAAAAAAAAAATAAACATACACACACATATAGGAACTCACGCACATACAGAGACAGCAACATACACAAATACAATAAAGAGAGAAAGACACACACAAAAGGCGCCAAAGAGCTTTTTGTGTTCCATATCGGATCCTATGCAAATGTCGAGCGGTTGTGCGAAATGTTTACTGTAAACTTAGGAATCAATAAAAAATGAATACGCACGTCTATGGCTTGAGCAAATCAATAACTATACATTGGTTATAAAGTACTTAACGGTAAACTAATCATTTAGTTTGTACTCAAACGCACATACACAGACACAGATTTACTAAAATAGACATATATACATATATACACACACACACACACACACACACAATTTTAATAGTTGAATAGACAATGGGCCTTTCTTTGAAAAGTAACTGACAGTCGATATGCATAACAAAACCAAAAGCAAAAGCAAAAGCAAAACGAAGCTTTAAACTGGAACTGAAACTGGACGAAGATTGAAACATTGTAAAATTTGCATGCAAATTTATTGACGCGATACATTTCAATTAATGTGCGACTGATTTTACAGTTGTTCTCGGACGCGTTAGATGCTCCGATATCGGTATCGAAGATATGCGAATCCGTTTTTTGTCAGTTACCCGTTGCCAGTTGCTAGTTGCCAGTTGCCAGTTGTCAGTTGCATTTGCCCGCCCATTGTAGTGGTGCCAATGCACACGCCCCACTAAAAATCACACGCATGTACACACACACACATACAAAGAGAATCCCATACATACATATACATATATATATATATATATATATATATGTTATATACACTCACACGCACACTAACAAAATGAAAGCAAAAGTTAGCAGCCCAAAGTGCGACAGCAAACTGAACAAAGCTTCCTGAACTTCAGCAATAGCAGCACAAGCAGCAATAGCAGCAGCAGCAATCCTGTTGAAAAGCTTTGGCGCCTGACAGACAGAGGCCTATGCGCGCGCGCCTCTTGCGCTCTCGCTCTCCCTTGTACTAGCTCAGGCAATTAAAAATGTCACTCTGCATGGGAATTTTGGTTTGGTGGGCGGCACTGGAAAGTCGCTGCGAGCCCAATAGAGCGCAAGTCGACTTCCAGTTTAATGCGCTCTCACATGTTATCTCGCTCTAACATGCAATACACATTATATCGTATATAAGGCATCTCGCTTATACACATCTAATATTGGAAGACGGGTTGAAAACTGGTTTCGTCGAGCCGTATTCGCCCCGATTGTATGTTGTACGCTGCTACGCGTGTGTATGCGCGCTCGTGTTAATGCGTCTGTATGTGTGTGTGTATGTCGGCTGTCTATGTATGCTTCCCGTTGTCAGTTGTCGAGAGCGCCGTCTACGTAGCGCCGCTGAACGCTGCATGACGTTAGTTCACTTCGATAGCTCTACGAGTTTGCACGTGAATTAGTCCCATAGGCTCTCAGTGTGTGTCTCTGGCCCGTCTCGCTGTGCGGCGTCTCTGCGCTGATCTGAAAAATCTCACAACACAATTCTGAATACCGTATCTCAATATATCTCAATATCTGAATATTTTTTTTGTGACTTGACAACGATAACGACAACTTGCAACAATCTCTTAGCAATAAGAGAAGCAACGCTCTAAATACCGATATTTTAAATCTATTAAAAAAAAAATAAAAAAATAAATATATTTATATTTCAACAACGATACAAAATAAATAAAATAAAAAAAAAATAATAATAATAAAAAAATTACTAAAAATAAATTAAAGTCCAAGTGCCAAGTGATTCCCTCAAAACAAAAAGCAGAATAAAAAAGAAAACAAAATAATATAAATTTGAAATAAAAATATAATAAAATTATTTCAATAGAAATTGATTCAAAATAAGTGCAACAGCAACATCAAACAGCAAACAACAAAATTTCATTATATGCAACAAAAATATATATTTAAAAAATTTGTTAAATCGCAAGAAATATTCTTAACGAATTTCGAACAAACTGCGCAAGAAATATTTTTTTTTAAATAAACAAAGAAATTCTAACAATTAGAAAGAAGAAGCAGCAATAAGAACAACAAACAAAAAACGAAAAGCAAAAATTAAAAACGTTAACGAAAAATTTTTTAAAGAATTTTTCGTGCAAATTTTTTGTCGTCGCGCCGTCGGTGGCGAAACTTGTTGAGTGTGTTGAGTGTTATTGTTGCGTGTGTGTGCGAGTCGCGCGATCGGCCGGCCGCCACGCCCACATAATATTATTGCCGCCACGTTGCCAGTAAAAGACTTCAAAACGGTTGCCTCACGGTTCGAGTGGAATGAGCATAGGGACTCAGGTCTTCCTTTCGATCGATCGGTCTACAAAGTCGTTAAACTGAGCCCCAACTTGGAGCCCTACCCCGCCAGCGTGGAGGGCCTGAACAGCCCCAGAGCGGTGGGGATGGCCGCTACCACCTATATGACACCGCCAAGCGGTGATCTTGATATGGCACTGGGAGGCGGCGGCGGTGGTTATCATACATCCTCGCCCCGTTCCGCTGCCGATGCCGGTGAGATGAAGTATATGCAACATCATCATCATCATCATGCTGCCGTTGCCGCAGCAGCTGCATCGGCATCGCATCACCAACAGCAATTGCCGTCATCGCCATCGCCAAATGGTCAGGTCCAGGGCGGACAGGGTAACAGTTTGGGTGGATTGACACCGGGATCGGGATTGGGCAGCTGGAGTGCATTGCATCCGGATCCATGGTCGTTACCCACACATCATACAACGCATCATCATCCCGCCGCCGCCGCTGCCGCAGCCGTTGACTCCGTTAAGCAGGAAATGTCGCATCTAACGCAACAGACACGCATCCAACAAGGCATGGCTTCTCCACATGCTGCGTGGCATGCACCGCATGCCGGTCATTATGCAACAACTGGCGGCTCGCCGTTACAGTATCATCATGCCATGAACGGCATGCTC